>MU227643.1:3680765-3708671 GCA_018584345.1 Thuja plicata | reverse complement strand
TCACTAACCAATTGATTTCTCAAATCAATTGTAAACTTCCGACCATCCCTCTCCATGGAAATTGCATTCCGTTTCCAGTCGTGTTTGGCTTTTGCTTGTACAAGCCATCCTCTCCCGAGGAGGGCGTCGTATCCCTTCTTCTTTACAGGAATGACTACGAAGTTTATTACGAACGGTTGGGTGCCAATCATGACCCTCTGTTCCATTAATGTTCCTATGGGTTTGATCCCATGCTGGTCCGCTCCTACCAGTTGGAAGGTTGGCGGCCACAGTGTTGGTCGCCCCAGATTCTTCCATGTTTCCTCGGGTAGAACATTGACACCCGATTCCCCGTCGATGATTGTGTCCATCAGTATTTTGCCGAGAATTCCCATCTCTATTACCGCAGGGTGCCTTCCCGTATTGAGTGCCAACAACATCGGGTCCTCAACCAAATTTCCCTTCCCAAGGGGTTTTGCCTTCTCCGTCGCCTTCGGTACGTTAGGAGTCAGTACCATGTTAAGGAGAGCTGTTCTTAACTGTGGCATAGCTGTAAGGAGGTCTCCGAGTTGTACTGGGATTTCCGTCTGCATTAATTGCCTTAGAATGTTGTGTTTGGCCTGGCCGCCGTGAGAGGTTCCCGCGACGTCGTGCGTCTCTTTCCGTTCGGCCATCATTCTGTCGATTTCTTCTTTGGCCTCTCGCACTTTGTTCTTCTCCGTTTCGGGATGTGGATAGGTACCCTTCTTTGCTTGCCCTCGGGTAACCACCAACACCTCCTCTTCGTTGCCTTCAATATTGAGAAGGTTTACACCAAATTTCGGACATTTTGTCTCGTCGTGGTCTCCGGGCCCGCACCATTTGCAAAGGAATTGCGGCTTTTCCCCTTTCGGGCACTCCCTCGCAAAATGTCCCCATTGGCTGCATGCCCGGCATTGAATCATTGGCCTCCCCGTGGCATCGTACTGGATGCGACTCCTACCTCCGTCGGTGTTATTGTTGCCGTTTCCTCTTCCTCCACGACGGTTATTATTCCTGTAGCCGCCCGATGATGCTGTGTTTTGTGTGTTCCCTGTGACTGTTGAAGTTGACGGTTCTTGCGTGAACAAGACTTGCTGGTTGCCTCGTGTCTTCATATTGAACGGACATTCTTTTGTGGAATGGCCCGCCATTTGGCAAATATCGCAGAACATTTTCTTGGGGCATGCACCCTTCGTATGACTGGCCTCCTTGCAGTCCGTGTACCACAACTCTCCTTCGTTTCTACTAGTGCTACCCTTCATATTTTTAAATTCTTTAAGTATTCGTTCCATGTCCTTCTGTAGTGCAGTGACTTTTTTCTTTGCTTCTCTGTCACTGCTGCTCTCGTTGCCCAAAGTGTCGTCCTCATCCTCCTCCGACGAAGAGGACTGGTTTTTCTTCTTTTTCTTCGACGTCTTTTACTCGCTTTCCAGGTCCATCGCCCGGTTATATGCGTCGTCGTAAGAGGTGGGAGGAACTATTTTCATCTTCCTCCGTAGGTTTGATTGCAGCCTCGACGAACCATCTTTTCTTTAAGCCGTCGGCTGGCTGACTTTCCATTTTTCCAACAAGTTCTTTTAGCCGTCGACCATACGTCCGTACGGTCTCCTTCTTCCCCTGCTTAGTTCTGTATATTTCGGAGACGATTTCGTTGTCGTCTCGGAGGAGCCTGAATTCTTTTTTGAATGCCTTTTGTAACAAGTCCCACGTTGTCACTCCGCTTTTGTCTAAGTCGGAGTACCAGTCAATTGCTACCCCTCGGAGGGTTGCTGGAAACTGTTTCATCCATTCGTCTTGGTCGGCGACTCCATTCGCCGACCAAATCGTCCTGTACGTGCGGCAATGTCGAACAAGATCCTCTTTTCCATCACCATGGAACTTAGGCAACTTCTCCTTGTTATCGGTCATATTCGGCTTCGGTGGTGGGCGGTTGGTCTGTACCAACTGCTACGTTGCTGGTTGGGTTCCTGGAGGTGTTTGTTGTACAATTCCTGGAGGTGTTTGGTGTATTGGCTGTACGATAGGCTGGGATAGTCCTGCCGGTGTGGGTCCTCCGGATTTGTGTTTCGGGTTCACTGATGTTTCCGAACTACTCGGAGTGGTGTGATCCTCGTGCCTTTCTGTCACTTCGACACTTTCGGCGGCAACTCCACACCCGCACTCCCTCTGTTCGGCTTCCTCTTCAGCCTTCCTTTGGGCTTCTGTCTTTGGGGTTAATGTTAGGGTCTCGAACAAGCTTGTTGTTTCTTCTAACAACTCCTCGTCGTCACTTCTGCCGTCCTCCTGGTTAGGTTCCTCTATACCGTTGCCTTCACTTGCCCCCTCCGACAATCTTTCGGCACGTCTCCTGAACCTCTCCCTTCGCTCGGCTTGTTGTTTGTCGAGAACTGTCTTTTGGAGAGCTTGTTCTCCTTCGAGATCCCTTTTTAAATTCCTATTCTTATTTAATTGATTGGGCATAAATGCTTTCCTTAGTCCAAGAGTCAACACAAAGTTCTAAAATAAAAGGACACTTATTTATTCATGTTTTAATTACAATAACTCAAATGAATGACCTCGTCATTCTTATTTTTCCCCTGTGTCCCTTCTTCCGTAGGTCGCCTTCATACACGCCTATTCCCGACAGCGTTTGCCATCACGTTCTTCTTCAAGTCGTTTACTCTCCCGTTCATGATACTCTCGGAGGATTGCCTGTCGTCGTTCCTCGCGAGCACTCTCCTCTAGGCGAGCGCGTTGTGCCAGTGAGACTTGTGCCAACAGCCGTGGAAGATGATTTAATAGACGATTGGCTGCAGGATTAGCCTCGATGGTAGACCACACTGCACTCTGTGGGACTTCCACTTGGTACGCTTCCCGACGGACATAAGTTTCTATCGTCGCCTGAAACAGAATTCTGAATTCTCGTGTCTAGTTATCTTCCCCTTCGTACAGTTCTGTACGTGCATCGTCTACCTCGGGGTTTATTTCATCCACAGATAAGCCCATTGTCTCTGTCCGCCATCTAGTCTTCCGAATCCGTCTAGGCAACGACGCCAAATGTTTACCCGCTGGGGTAACCTAGTTTAAGCATAGACGTTACAGGAAATACAAGTATATAATAACAGAGTCTTTATTGATCATTCATAACTGAAGTACATTTACAATAGCAACCAGATCATGATGCCTTCAATGAACAAGTACAAAGGTTATATAGAACCTGAAGTGGTGCGACCAAACGTCGTCACCCGTTCCCAACCGAGGGAAGTAACAAACCAACGGTGGTAACTAAGTACCGTCGGCGCTTACCTAACTAACATCCGATATACGACTAACAACCCCTTTGTTCCTGTTGTACCATGGGGTCATCTCATAGGATGGAAATTCCCAAACACTTGAACTATGACCATATCCATGGGCTCCAATGAATCCCACATTGTCCACATTGTGGGTTGGTCCTTCAAAGTGTGCAGCAAATAAGCTTGCATGTAAGCATGCTAGGAAATCCTCTCAATATACACAAAAGTATAACTGTCCCTGGCCGAAAACATTAAGGCTAACAATATAGTAATGGTATAATAGCTGTAATTATGACAAAATCCTGCAAAATCTAGCGAAGTGATCAATGTAGAAGCAATGGGTAGTCGTATAAGGATTGGGAGCTCTCTATTAGCTGTCGCCAACTGGAATATACTCCTTCCCATGGCTACGAATCCTAGAGGAGTCTTGTCACCTTGCTCATAACATCCAAACCCCACACCTGTCATGTGGAATAAACCCTGCCAAGAATCAACATGGAATCTACTCCATCCGACTCTCACATCTACAAGCTACCCTTGGTGAAATCTCCTAACCAAAGCATGCAAATATACTTCCTTAATGCCATGAACTGCCCTAGGAATTTACCCCTTTGTTCCTGTTGTACCATGGGGTCATCTCATAGGATGGAAATTCCCAAACATTTGATCTATGACCATATCCATGGGCTCCAATGAATTCCACATTGTGGGTTGGTCCCTCCAAAGTGTGTAGCGAATAAGCTTGCATGTAAGCATGCTAGGAAACCCTCTCAATTTACACAAAATTATAGCTGTCCCTGGCCAAAATCATTAAAGCCAACAATATAGAAATGATGTAACAGCTGCAATTATGACAAAATCCTGCAAAATTCAGCAATGTGATCAATGTAGAAGCAATGGGTAGCTATATAAGGATTGGAAGCTCTCCATTAGCCATTGCCAACTGAAATATACTCCTTCCCATGGCTGGGAATCCTTGTAAAACAACTTGTGTCAGTGCTACTGAAGTAATGGAGTGGCTGATAACAATGATGACAGCAGTAGGGTTAGAAAGTAAGTCCGTAGTTGTCTTGGGAGTGATTCCACTGTCATTTGATGATTACCCTTGATCACCACTCATCCCTCTCCCACCCTGTTGGTGATATTTTGCACAAATATCCCATTGCTCATTTGGTACTACTCTAGCTTTTTAGGTGAACTTCCCTGCTTATCACTGTATCATGGGCAGTGATTAAAATCAGCAATAGAAAAAAAGTACAACAGTTACCACACCCTATAAAGATCAGAAATATAGCAGCTTGAAGCACCCCTACAAAAATTGATAATAATACAATAACCATGTCAAACTGAAAATTACTCAGTTCCACAACTGAGAACATCCATGTGGCTGCAAATGATGCCTTGAAATGATGATAATAGCAATCCTAAAATTGAAAATCATGCGGACATCAGTTTTTGCCATGCTTACTTCATAACTGTCTTGCAATAAGTGTTAATAACTTCCTTGCCTTTTACCTAGTTTGTAGTTTTGTGCAATCAGTTGGGCTTCTTCCATTAGTCTTACAAACATCCTTGATGTACCTTTGTATTGTTCCAATAGCTTTCTCCATATGAAAGAGACCTTCCTTATTTCTCTTCTCCATTTCTTGGTGAGACCCCTTAATTGATGACCTTCTAAAGATGAATCATTAGTGTTGCCCCTTGATGTGCATGCCACCTAGATTTGACGGATTTTGGGACTCCATCCACGATGTCTTGAAACACAGCCTCCTTCCCCATAGATTTCATCTCTATAATAAGCTTCCCAATAAAAAGTGACCATTGCATGACATACTAATTACCTCATGTTCCAATGAATCTTACTGTAATACCAGCAGCTGTACTTTCCAGAAAATGGCATGGATCAGATTGTATGAGAGCTGTAAAGTGATTGTGACAGTCATAAGCTATTTGAAATTTGTGCCAAAACAGCACTATATAAGCTAGAATGGTGGTGCTTATTAACCTCAATAGCTGAGACCTTGTATACACCATATTAAGCAAGAAGTTATTCCCAAAATCTGCATGTCTATAGCTACTCATGGAAGATAACATCAGTTCAAGATATGAGATTACTGAAATGAGCAGTGGAAACATCATACCATGGCTGTAACACTGTGTTCCTTTGCCTGGAATCAGAAATGTCATGGTGGGAACCCACCTTGTAATGGTTGCAAACACCTTGATAATGATAATGGGCTGGAAAATCCTCCACCATGTGTTTAGAGACTCCTCTTTGGCTGCAAGGAAAGTGTGGGCAGTACTGGAACTATTGAGGGCAGCAGCAGCTCTAACATCGGGAACCATACTTAAAGTGGCTCTTGGCTTGTGCCTATTGCGGCCAATACTCATCCTTATTATGTCAAGTTGTTGATTCTCAACAAGAGAGTTCTATCTTACAATTATTCTTTTTGGTGGCCTTGTTAGGAGTGTAATGTTGAACATATTCAAGTTATATCAAACACTATTTTGATCAAGCATCTCATCATTGGAAAAAGATGTCATTGTCACCCAGTGGTCTTTCATCCACATAACCACTGTAGCTCTTGGATCTCCTTCTTCAATGCCTTGAAATTCTACCACCTCTCCCTTGGCTTTCAACTCCATATAGTGAACTCCCATAGGATGTATCCTTGGCCTGCCCAATATTATGCTGAACTCTCCTATGACATAGAAGTTGTTACATTCCATGTATCCATTGACCATGTTGGCAAGTTCTTGTGCTCACATAGGATGTATCCTTGGCCTGCCCAATATTATGCTGAACTCTCCTATGACATAGAAGTTGTTACATTCCATGTATCCATTGACCATGTTGGCAAGTTCTTGTGCTCACATCTATTTGAGCTTCATGACTATATCCTTGAGCCCTGATGGCACTCTTAATCCCCTAGTTTATCGTGGTCAATTTCAATGTTCCTTCATGTTAGTGTCTTTAGTGTAGTCTATAATGGGACAAGGGTTTTGATAATTGGAGTCTTGCTTATGCAGAGAAACAAGCATCCACCAAATAAATAATACACATTTCTTGGCAAGGGGATCGAAACAAACAGAATCAAAGTAATATATTTTGGTATATTTGTTTTTCTTTTATGTTGGAAATTGTTAGTTAATATTATAATATTCAATACGTGCGAATATTATAGTGATATATCCATTATTGCTGTTATTTCTAAATTCTTTAGTATTGGCTGTACATTGATATAGGACAGCATATAACAAGTATTGATGGATTTAATGGAACATGTGCCATCTCTTTTATGCCTTTGCCAAAAGGCATTGACATCATTAATTAATAAAAGTAAGTTAATAATTCTTCCTTTTATTTTAGCCTGAATTTTTTCTAAATATTGATTTTTTATATGCTGAAACTACTTGTGTACAAATAAATTAATATCACCTTTTCTATGCATTCTGACTTTTGATACAGATGTCTATCAATGGAAAGAATGTCTTGATCAACTTCCTGTGGATGTAGTCGGTGATGTGCTGATGAATGTATCCCCACTTGCTCTGCAAGAGATCCAACAATGCATGCTTGGAAGTTCATGGTTAGTATTAACAATCTTTAATTTGTTTTTACTTATATCTGCTTGTGTACTAACAATCTTTAATTTGTTTTTACTTATATCTGCTTTTGTATGTTTTTAAGTCTTGTTTTTGTTTATTATATTGTATGTTATGAGCCCCTTTTAGGTTTATGGTGGTTTTTTTCATTCGCTTTGCTTTGTTGTGTCCTGTTTTTGTTTTATTCTTGTTTGCTCTAAGCAATGGTCCAATATTGTGGTGGTGTATCATAATTTATATCTATGACAAGATCTTAAGCAATGAAAAATTGTTGTTTTCTATTGTGAAAGTAGAGGTTGTGGATTCAACATATCCTTCAAAATACCAGGCAGTTTTGTGAGAGCAAAGATGAGAACATGAAACTTTTTTTTATGAAGTGAGGTTAACTGTTGTTTCTGCTTTTGTATGTTTTTAAGTCTTGTTTTTGTTTATTATATTGTATGTGATGAGCCCCTTTTAGTTTTATGGTGTTTTTTTTTCATTTGCTTTGCTTTGTTGTGTCCTGTTTTTGTTGTCTTCTTGTCTGCTCTAAGCAATGGTCCGATATTGTGGTGGTGTATTATAATTTATATCTACGACAATAAAAAATTGTTGTTTTCTTTTGTGAAAGTAGAGGTTGTGGATTCAACATATCCTTCAAAATACCAGGCAGTTTTGTTAGAGAAAGATGAGAACATGAAACTTTTTTTTTATGAAGTGAGGTTACCTGTTATACATAAGATCATATTTCCTTCTTAATTTGCGGAATTTGAAGACTATATTACCAACTTTGTGTTCTGCAGTGCATTTCAATCAGATAACACACATTACACAATGTAAATTTGTGGACAATGACTGCTTAACACTGCATGGTATACTTTATCTGTTGAAAAAAACAAAAAAGAGGTAAAGGATGGAACATACGAGTATACAAAATGCATGTAATCACTGTATAAGATAGTGAAAAGCACAAAGACTCAAGATACACAATCATCTTCATGTAGGAATGGAGAATCCTTCTCATTGTTTAGAAATGGGTAATGTTTAGTGTCCCCTTTCAGGATTTTTGGAAAACATGTAAATTTTTTTGTATATTCTGATTTATAGAAAAATTGCAATGAAAATTATTCAATGATATTCAAACCCCACGCAAATGCTGAACAATAATATGTAAAATTCTTTTAACTATCAATGAACGTAAAATACATAAATAATGTATGAATCGAACTCTACTGTTTTCAGAATTATTACTGGAAAATTTCAGATCGCGATTTGTACTTACAGATCAGCAATACAATCGTGTATAATATTACTCTATTAAATTGTCCTTGAATGATCAGCATACGTAATGAAATGAACTTTAAATATGGTTGTCTATATCAGATCACAGTTATCCAATTCCAGCCAAACATATTCAATTGCAAATATATCAAGTGCAGAAGAAAATATAAACTGCAGCACATTATATACTGGAAAGGAGGTGGCAGCAATTAATGAGCAATCTAATCGCTTATTTTAAATCACAATTCAGCAGTATATTTCTTCACAAATTAACAGTACATTTGTCACAATATTATCAGCAATCCCAGCGAGAAATAAGAATTGTGAACATCAAAAAGATATAAACTAGTAGTATAATATAGATAGCGAACAACAAAAATAGATGATATTTATTGTGAAATATGCAACATACCCTGACAGTACAGTGGCGGCTGGAGATGATAGTATTTATGTATAAACCCTGCCGTAACACCTAATTAGGGTTGGATAAGCCAAAGCTTCAACAATCACCTTCAAGTGTGGCACAGCCAAGACATGACCTTTATTTCTCAATGAAACTGCTGATATATAATTTACTTGCACATCTAATCATTTACAACTGAAGCACGATTGGAATCCTTGATAGAGAATGACCCCATTGGAAATAAGGAAAGTTCTCTTTTTAGATTTTTCTGAAAATTTTAATTTTTTATATTTTCTGATTTCCGAGGCAAAATGAGAACTAAAACAACAGTTTGATTTAAAATTAATGTTGATCACAACTACAAATGTCTGGAAATTAATATACCAAACCCTCAATTGCAAATGTGCGACAATTACAAAATCCTAGGATGCCAAATATGCTTTGATCTGAATTGGAACATGTAATGTCCCCAATTTCATAAAGTGACATTAATTAAATCAATTAATCAAGTTGTCCAAAAATAAACATTATTTCAAAAGGACAACTTAATATTAATTAATTTAGACTTAAGTTAAAATTAAAAATAATAAAATTGAATATAATAATATTTAATCGCCACTTTATTTAATAATTTTCATCTCGGACTCGAGCAATTAAATGTCAGCCTATCTTCTAGAAGGCTGGTGGGAGTCTTTATGACGAAGGGTTTGTGGATAATTTTTTTTAAAGGGCTAAAGGCTTTTGACCCAGAGCTATGAATCGGTGAGGTCACAAACTGGTGACCTTATCTCCATTTAAACATTCAGCAATAGCACCCCAGCGGGGTGTGAACTTTGATGGTAAGAACAACAACACCATGACATAACCAGCACAACATGCCAATGCGGCTGGGTTTGTGGATGAATTGAACAAGTTCAGGTTATTGGATTTTGGAGAGGAAGCTTGTCTGCAGAATAACCAAGGATGAAAACCCTGGTGATTTAGTTGATTGGCTGGAAACTCAACTCGACTCTTGAGGTGGCTTCGCGGTGGAATTCGCATTTGGGCAAAATTTGTGAGGTCTCTTAGAGACAAATTTGCCAGTGGTGCTGAAGGATATTTATTATTGGTTCCCTGCCTGGAGAAATTATTTTGGAAACAAGAAGCTTATATTTCTAAATATTTTAACAAGTGCAGAATTTTATATTCATAATTGTTATTAGCAGCATGGGATTCTTTTAAATTGGGCGACTTCATTATTTGTGTGAGAAAGTATTGAGATTGTAGAATTTTATAAAGTTGGACGTTTTTAATATTATTCTTGAAATTTAATATTCTCATCATGGGATTTTATAATGTGGATGGCTTCTAATATTATTTCTGGAGTTTATCATTCCCATCGTGGGTTTCCATAGTCGTGAGTTCATGTATTATGGTAGCTTCTAGAGTTGGGTGTGAGTCTGCACATTATTTGCAGGCTCCCTTTCATTATCGCAGCACCCGTAGGTATGGCGTGAAGCATGTTTCCAGCATTGTGGTGGTGTTTTCAGAGGTTTAGCTACTGGTATTCCCTGGTGCAGGCCATTTTGCCCCAGTTGTGAGCTTGGATAGTGGTCTCTGGTTTATATGGTGCAACCTGGTTTCTCTTTGGCATGTTATTTCTTACATGGTGCGATTTCGATTATTGGCACAGTCTCATATCTGCTCTTTGGAGGTATTGTCTTTGGCACCTGGTAACTATTCTTGCTGCTGAGTGTTGTTTCTTCGACTGCTGGTGTAAAGTGAATGCTCAGTGCTTCTCAACGCAAGCGTTCTATTTTACTCCTATTTTGTATCAGTTTGTCTAATTATTCTACCTAACCAATAAATAAGGTCAGAGGTTTTATAGCAGCTGTGTTATTTATTGAGCACTCTGGTTCACCTAACGATCAAATTACTTGTTCTTTTATGCTTTTCTTTACAAGTTCTGTTATTTCTTGCCTATTTATCAATACAAGTCATGGTAAACATCCAAATAAATTATATGTGCAAATCTGAAACAAATATAAACAGCGGAACTGTATCTTGGGAAAATCAGAATTGAATGCATTCACTTGTGAAATTTGAGGAGGATATTGTAAGGGTTCTTTACAGAAGAATTATGACAACAACTTTCGACACCAAACATCCACTTGAAACTCTTTGAAAACTGATTTTATTTGATTTACAGTATCTGGAAAAATTACATTGGGTAATATAATGCACTGTAATCTCAAATTCAGATTTACAAATCAATTATTTTCACTCACAAAGTTAGTACAGATGCATGACTAGTAGATTTGGGTGATAATGAATGAGTTTCAGACTTGTACGACTGCTCCTTAGATGAAATTAGCCCTATACAGACTGTTGTATAATGTATGGATGGTGGCTGAATAGTACAAATGCAGCTATAATCTATGCAACTGTGACAGGGTTGGAAAGACTATATGGCAGCTGGAAACTGTCAAATTGGTGCTTCAGAACAACAAATAAACCCTTCAATCATAGTTCAAAATATCGGTATCGGTAGCTGGGTGCTTATCCCAATGAGAGCCAGCCAACAAGATGTTTTTTTTATAAATATTTTGCCTTCTAAACAAGGCACACCAGCACAAAAGTTCATCCCTTTGTGGGACCCAAATAAAAAAGAGCATTAAACAAATTTATTGCCTAGGCAAGGTCGGCTCATAGAGAAAAAATAAATGATTATTTTTTCAATTGTTTTTCAACCAGAATAGAGGCAGACCTGTGTCGGCCTATGTGCCAAGGTAAGCTCGGATAGATGCCATAGGTGTATTGTATTAAAGGCACAAAGAAATCCTTTGACATCAAAGATGAACATGCAAACACAATTGTCCCCAAATAGTGTAGATTCTTCCTTGTGATTTTGGCCCTTCAGCTTGAGAATATGATAACAATGAATGGTGATGAAACAACAACAACCAGATCTAAAATATTTGGAAATCGGTGATGTTGAAGATTTGCTTGTGAATACCAATTGTTTCAAATCTGAAAACTGAAATTAAATTGCAAAATCAGGTCAAATTCAATCTTGGATGGAATCGTTAGTGTTGGAGATAAGTGGTTTTGTTCTCAAATTTGGTAGTAGAAATCCAAGAAGGGTTTCATCTTCCAAGATCACTAATTAGCCAAGGGTTTTCATCCTTAGTTGTGAAAATTGAACACAATGCTCAAATATTTGAAAAGTTGATAGGTAGGAGATATTTTTCACTGCAAGTCAAATTATGATATTGCTATAGGGATTCAACTTTGTAGTTTTTCAAGTCAAACTGATTGACACATGTTTTATGAGTAGCGGTTCTCAAGAAACGAACTTGTCACGAGAATGAATGGTCCACTTAATAGCCATTGCATCTAGATGATGCTCAAATAGGTGAAGCATTGGGCCTTCTTGTGAGGTCATCCATCGCAGTACTACAACTCAAGTGTGCTTAAATAATAATATTTTTTTCCTTCTCAATTTTTGCAAATAGTACATTGTTATTTATTTCCCAAGTTTTTGCTGAGTTTTCACTTTTAAAACTTGGGTGATTGAATTCCATTTATACTTTTACAATGCCGCATAAATGGAATGCTACTATGTGTGAGAATTGTACCTGGCCTCTTCTCTTGGGGTGAGCGAAACCCAGCAAACTGGATGTGGTATTTTTACCCTGTTTTAATATTATATCGTTTCTCCTAGGGATTTGAACTTGGGCCTCTGTTCTGGAACCTCCAATACCATTAGCACCTGAACTCATTCCATTTGACAGAATTCCAATCTTGATTGTCAGTTGGTCCTTTTTTGGTTCTGCAAATATCACTGTTAAGAGAGCAATTCTTTGATGACTAGACAATATGGGAACTCAGGTTTCTAATAACTAAATAGTCCATTTTTATGAAGCCCTTATGATAATAGGTTGAAAGAAATGCAAATAATCTGGCCTTCAAAAACTCGTTTTTTGGTGCAAAAATGGAGTGACTTTTGACAACTTAAGTGAGAAAATGTTCTTTACATATCTTTCTTGATCAGAAAATAGTATCTGGATCACAAGCATAAATTGTGCAAAAGTTGAATGCTCTAGAATACGTATGCTTTTTTCTTCATGCCCTGTAGATAGGGGCCAGCCTCTCTATTTTTGTCACTGTCATTACTGTTATACAACAATATTGGTTGCAGCAAGTAGTGTAAATGATGGAAAACAGTATTTGATAGGTTTGTGTCCCTGCATCCTGTTAGTGGTTGTTTTAAACTCTTTTTTCTTTCCAGTTTAACTCATTATCCATTCTTTTTGGGGGAATTTTATTCTTTTCTTTGAACAGATTGATTTAATCTTGCAGTGGTTATGCTTCTGTGGAGCAGAAGAAAACAAAAACTAGAAAAAGGGCGAGGGCTAATGGGTATGAAGGTTCCAATCCCAAAAGAATTTCACTTCTGCAGAACAATGAAAACATAAGACAACTGCACGAAGACAAGGCAACATGTGGAGAGGGAACAGAAACAAATTTGCAAACTTGCTTCAACAAAGCTTGGAAAGACAAATTTCAAACACGTTGGCCTGAAGGTGTCAAAAAATCTGGATATCTCTTATCATTTGCAGAAGATATTGATGATAAATGTGAGCATGCCATTTATAGAAAAGATTGGCAACAATCTTATTGGGAGGCACACCTGCAAGAGTAAGTGGCAACTTATATAATTAGATAACAAACACATATTTTCTGGAAGATCTGTTTTCTATAGATTTAACTTAGATAGTCACTCCTTTCAAATCATAAGATAGTCACTCCTTTCAAATCATATTTTCAAAAGCTTTATATGCATTCGTTTACTAATTAGTTTGATTGATTTTTTTTCTTCTGAATTCTGCATAGTTGTCTACGTGAGGCAGCTGCTCAAGCCTTACTTCCATCGTACAAAGGCTCAATTGGGCAGATATATTTATCAGGTAATACAGTCATTTCTATGAACCACCACCTTCTTTTTCCTTTTCTATTTTTCTGTTTGTTCGTATATATAATCTGACGTCTTCTTTCATATTGTATTACATCTGTTCTTAATTCTGTACTTTTGAAATGGAATATGTAGTCTTTGTAAGAAAATAATTTACACCAATTTAAATGACCTAGGAGAAGAAGTGAATGCCAAGAGAGATAAGATTTTATTGAGAGATAAAATTTTATTGAGAACTAAGACTTCTAGATATATTTCCTAGGATCTGAGTAAACTTAACATTTGAATAGGACCTACTAGTGGATTAGTTAGTTAAAACACCTTATTCACACCAACACATTAATCCTCCATGAAATTTATTTGAATTTCTTTATTTTTTGGGTTTTCCTTGTTGTTCGTTCATTGAATTGATACATCTATTGGATATGATTTTGATGCATTGGTTTTCTTAATATCGAACTCAAGAAATTTCATGATCATTTACACTTTTCAAGTACGAAGATTTAATCGCATCTCACATTTATAATTTAATCTTGATTCTGCTGGTTTTTTGGCCTCGGATAACTGACAAATTTATATGCATTTATATTTTTATTCATTGTAGACAATCACAACCTCACGCCTGCATATCCAAATCTTGCATCCACGCTGAGTTGCCTACTCCAGCATCTGTTTACCCATGTAATGTAATGTGGTATTAGTAATTACCATTTATGGGAAGTACGTTTGAACCAAGGGCATATGTTCCACTTCTTACCTAGGAAACAAGGGCACGTACTTGAAATTGGGCTCCTATACTACACGATACAATATATTTTCTAAGTGAGGAGAGAATGTCACAAATTAGAATATTCAAGAAATGAGAATCAATTCCGCTAATTTTTCTTGGAACCCTTGAGAGTAAGAATTTATCATACCTTCCAAAGGAAAACTAAGGTAGTCAAGACTCAAAACTCAAGACAAAGGGTAATTTAAATAAAAACGAAGAGTCCAAAAAGTAGCTGCTCTGTAATGATTGGATTTATTACATGGTCGATTGAATCTATGCCCATTTTGGGTCCAAAAATTATTAACATATTGCATTCCTCAAAGGGTGAAGACTACTTCCACATTTGACATGAGGACCATATGAAACTCCCATTTCAGCTGCTTTACTTCTACTAACTAACAATTGAAACAATTTACACAAATTAAACATGGTGAGTTATGTAAGAGAGAACAGTGTGGTTATTGCTATCCCATCTCTCTTTTTTCTGTATTAAGTGGATCCAAGATCAGTTTCAAAAGCTGCCAATTGAGTTCAAAGATTAAACAGTTCTTTTGCTCATTTTTCTATCTAGGTCATTTGGACATCACTGTAATTTCTTTCTTTCTCATGGGGCAGTGTGTGCTTTTATTGTAAAAGCAAGCCTCTTTGAAAGGATCCCAAATTTAGAAGTAGGGGGCATGCCTAGGAGGTTTATTTGTGGCAGTGAGTAGTATTGAACAAGAAGACCCAAGCATGACAAGCAGCTATAGTTTCAGAGGCCATGCCCTACATAGGGTCAATAAGACATCTTGATATTGTTAGTTTGATTATCCCTTTGTTATAAACTTATAAGTCTTTTGTGGTTGCAATCATTACATTATCACTTTGTTACTTACAAATCTCTTTCTCTAAATACAATATTTATAGCATATCATATGTAATACCACCAGTCTGATTCAAATTTTCTAACAAATAAGTCATTTTTAAGATGAATTGTGGAATCAAATGATTAATGTAGGAGTGCAGTTCCTCATTTCTCTTTATAATTCAAGATCTTATATGTGCAAATTATGTATAGTTTTGTGTTTTGTAGCTTGCCAAGGGTATACGAGAACATTTAAGATTGTTATTCACTCTGAAGTCTATATTGTACCTTGATATCTGGAGACTTCAGAAAGTCTAATTTTTATTTGCTTTTCAACTTTGTAGGGTCTTATTTTCTCTTGGCCTTTTTTGTATAGATACTATTCATGGTCATTTTGGAATTAAACATGATTCCACTTCTACAAGGAAAGAGTTCTTAACATTGAGACATCAAGGCAAAAGTTTTGGGCACTATGCTCGGTATGTTGTTTGATTTCCTTATGGCCATAAGTTGTTCATTCTAAATGCTTTATTAATATATATGTTGTAGGGACTCATTATATGTGAGAGCACGAAAGTTAAATTTGAAATGTATTTTTCCCTTACACCAAACACAGGAGCAAGCAAAAATGGTCCAAGAATCTGAGCTTGAAATAAATTCCAATCCCATAAAAGGTTTATTGTAAGACCTTCATGTAGCTGTAAAAATAGCGTTTCCTTTTTATTCTAACAATCTTACCTTGTTTACTTGTGTGACAACCATGGAAACTTATCTTTCCCTCATAGTCCATTTGCACTCTTTGTGATTTATAAGATCTAATAAGGAAGTCTTGTGATGATGTTGATTTTTGAATATTTGTATTCTTTAGAACACAATTCTTCTACTAAGAGGGTAAGGGGGGGGGGGGTGGTGAATCAGTAGAAGATTTCTAATTCAGATCATTTGACATGACATACTTGGGACTTCTGCACTATTGTTTAGGTGTTGAAGATTGGTAGACTGAAGGTAGTATCTTCTTATCTCAGTCTAAGTCTGCTCGCAGTTTGCTAGACAAGTTTCAGATGCAAGATTGCAAACCTACATCCACACCTATGGAGAAAGGGTTGAAGCTAACAGCCAAATCAGATTCACCTGTGGTGAATGAATCAACATTCAGGCAATTGGTGGGCAGTCTCATCTACCTTACTGCTACTAGGCTTGATCTTAGTTTTGCAGTGAGCTACATTTCACACTTCATGACAGCCCCCAAGGTTGATCATTAGGTAGCAGCTAATCTTGTGCCATGGTATGCGAAAGGCACTCTTGACTTTGGCCTTTTGTACAATGGAAGTCACGATCCTAGGCCTATTGGTTTTACAGACTCAGATTGGGCAGGTTCCGTTGATGACAGAATACCAACATCTAGGTATGTTTTTAGTTTAGGTTCTAGTGTAGTCACATGGACTAGCAAGAAGCATAAGGCAGTGGCTCTTTATTTGATAGAAGCCGAGTATCGAGGAACAATTAAGGTAGCTTGTGAAGTAGTTTGGCTTCGGAGGATGCTTTTAGACGTGCAAATGTCTCAAGCAGATCCTACTCCTCTTTATTGTGACAATCAAGGGGTGCTCAAACTGGCCAAGGATCCAGTCTTTCACGAGAGAACCAAGCATGTTGACCTTCATTGTCACTTCATTCGGAAGCTGGTTGAAGACAGATCAATTCAGTTGTTGTATGTTCCGACTGTGGATCAAACAACAAATATTTTCACCAAGTCTCTGAGCCCAGACAAGTTTGTAAAATTTAGAGTGCAACTTGGTGTAGTTAATAGATTGACCATCAAGGGAGGGTATTAGAATAATCTTTATTATTTGTTATTTAATGGTCAATATTGTAACTTAATGTGCATATTAGATAGTTTCTAATTTTTGATTGTTTCGTTATAGAAACACCATCTTTGTCATCCTTTAAATGATTGTTCATTTCATTTATTCATTCAATATTTTACCAAAATAGGATTATAAGGGAATTTTAATCATTATTTGCAAACATGTTTATTATATTTATGTTGGGCATTAACTTGGTCATGTTCACTAATATGATGGAAATTAGTATTATGTTCTACAAATTTAGTCTATATGTGTGTTTTTGAAGATTTATTTGAAAAATTGTGTATTCACAAATGTTCAATAAATTTGCCGAGTTATTGAGTTTTTCCTTGAGTTATTGCTGGGTCCCAAGTTCTTAAGACTTATGGGTTTGTTGAGCTATTGACGAGTTCGAGATTTTCAACTATCGTGCATAATATGTATCCAAACTTTGTTTAAGTGGCATAGATTCTATGAAGTGTGACCAAGTCAAATTTGAGCGTTTTAGTGGAAAATCTACTTGTAGTGCACACTTGGGTTTGATTATGATGTCTTAGTAGCATGAATAGTAGAAGGCATGATTGAGACTAAAGCACAGTTTCTTTAGTCACAATTAGATTTGGTGATAAATGCATAGAGGATGGGCATTTGAAGCTCTTGAAGGATGAATAGAAGGGTTTCCAACCTTTGAAAATGATGTGACTAGTCTCAATAACTCATTGCTAGATCTCTAAATCATCTCAATGACAATTTCGAGATCCTTGTTTTAATCCATGTATCAACATATGTCAAAATTAGGGCAGGTTGGAATGAAATGCACTTTCGGGTCAAGCTTTGTGATGTTTATGAAGTATTCTAGCTAGGGTTTGATTGACATAAAAGTTTGTAGTTTAAAAAGTGTTGTCACTTATGGTTTTGTGTTTTGAAGATTCATGGTTCAAATTTATAGAATTTTGTAGATTTTTTTAACTTAGGGTTTCCAACTTCAAATTTTCAGTCAGGATGAAACCCTAAATAATGGTTTTATAGTTTGTTAATTTGAACAAACAATTAGGTTTTCTAGAACTCTAAATTTTCCTTGCTTCAACATATGACAATAAATTCAAATTAATATTGCTTTCATGAAGTCGTCAATAGATTCATGATGGTTAGGATTTTAAGTTCTTAAAACTTTACAAGGACTCAGTAATTTGAGAGTGAAAATTTGTTTCAGGATCATTAAGGGAGTTCATGCACCAAGTCGCCTTTTTTGGCAAAAATGCTTTATGTGGTAGTTATTTTAGGGTTTCTTTTCCGAGCAGAGATATGAGGGCCTGCTTTTAGGTCAATTTAAATAGTTTTTATTTATTATTTCTTTGGTAGTTTCACTTGTTTCTTTCTTTTGTGCACTATCAAGAGCTTTTAAGTGTTTCATACTAAAACTTAATTTTTGGGATACAATTAATGGTTATTCAAAAGTCTTAAAATTTTGGCATCTTGTAACTATACATGTAACATAAGTGCTTTGAGCACATAAACTCTTAATTAATGCTATGCTTATGTTGAAATATTGTTCCATATGTTATTTGTGTTTGTTTCAACATGTTCATAATTTTATGGGTTGAATTGAAAGTAGATTATAGCATTAGTCTTTGTATTGACAACATTTGTCTACCTAGGTTATGTTGTGAGGTTTTCACACCATCGCCTTATTGCATATGGGGACCCCCTCTTTTCGCTTTTGTTGTGAGTAGGTGTAGGCTCTAGAGTAGATTGGCAGTGGTTAAGGTTTTGCAAGTCTCTTGTAAGTGTAATTTTGGGTTAGAAGAGTCTTAGGGAAGGTTGGCACTTACAGTTGAAACCTCAGGTTAGACCTTCACTTACGAGATTTTGTGATGTCCCTTGTTTTGAAATAGGATTTAATAATAAGTAATACTTAAATAATAAAATTTTATTAAATAAATAATAATAATGAAAGAGAATTTAGTAATAAATAATAATAATTAACATATATAAATATATAAATAAATAATATAATATAATATAATTATAATATAAATTAATAATATTTTAATAGATACATAAATATAAATAAATAATAATAAATAATCTGAATTTTTTTTTTTGGATAGGTAATCGGCCGAAGCTTAAGAGTATTTTTAATTTATTATTATTATTATTAAGTTGATTAGATTCGAACCCAAGACCTCCCAATTAAGAGGCTCACAGCTTACCGCTGTGCTGTAGGCTTCTCCCTATCTGATTTTTTTTTAATAATAAATAATAAATAATAATTCAATAAATTATAAATAAATAATAAATAAATAAATAAATCACAAGTTTAAAAAACAAGACAAAATTATATATCAAATGAAAATCAAATAAAACAAAAATAGAAAAAAACAAAATAAGAATAAGACAATATTTGTCTTATCTGACTCGTATAAGAAGGCAGCAATAAGTATAAATCTAAACAAACCAAAAGATAGCTATTCATTATATTATGAAGTGGTGGGAACCCGTAAGGAAGAGATGTGATCCCTTGTATGAGGAGATATAGAAGAGAAATCAAAGGGCATGAAGGGATAACTGTAATATAAGACATCAATTCAGAAAATAAACTGATGACAGCAAATAAGAATATTCAGAAAAAAGGAATTCAGCTCAGACGGGAGAATTAAAACAATCCTTCGAAGGATCATGTTGATGTTTATAGCTTCGATCAAATAAAATGATCATAATATTATAAGAAATAAATAAATAATATATTAATATATATATATATATATGATAATAATGGCCATTACTACTATATATATTAATATACATATTTAACATTATCTCTTTATAATATTGAATTAAATAAACATCATTGAATTGATAATATTGTTATTCAGATAAAACAATATGAGATAATATTATTCTACATTATATATGCACATTAATATATATAATAATAATGATATTATTATATATATCAATATACATATACAATGTATAATGTATATTATAGTTGATAAAATAAATAATATTAAACTTATATATTATACCGATTGATATCGGTTTAAATCAATGATACCAATTAATATATTACGAATACCGATTTGTATCGGTTAGTTATATCAATGGTTTAATACTGATTTGTATCGGTCTTAGTGTGATATGTGCTGCACACATAATAGTATTATGTACTGCGCACATAATACTATTATGTGCGTAGCACATAATAGACTATGTGCGATGCACGATAAGTAAAAGGCAGTATGAGCAATGTTTAATACCGATTAATGTTATCGGTTTCTAATTCATATGTTGAAGAGACATAATTATATAGAGTCATCTCTCCTCAAGGAGACATGACTCTATATTATTATATCTCCTATATTTATACTCATTTGCTGGTTGATTGAAGACAAGCATATACTACAAACAATACAAGTTTCATTCATACAGCATAAATTAAATATTAAATATATTTATATATCTATTACTATATCAGTATTATATATATATAGTGGTTAAATATATATTATATATATATTGGATTCATATAAGAAAGTTTTAAAAGCCATATATTTTGATCTAAAATTTAACAGATCAAGCCTTTCAATTCAGACATCAGCAGCGATCAGCAATGAAAAACATATTAAATTAAGTCTTGTTGGGACTTACAAAAGTTGAAGAGCAAATGAACATTATTTATTTTGATAAAAGATCAGGAAAGTAATATTTATCTCTGATGGAGGAATCGTGAGGTTATAAAATATATTTGTACCCATCACAAGGAAGAGATCACTATATTAAATAACAACATATGAATATGTTGCAGTTTATCTATGAATCGAATTATTATATCTGAATTCTATTACAGGCAAGGGGCCCATATATGATCATATATATAACGTCACATCAGAATAGAATTTACATAAAGCTTTCTATACTGCAAATCAGAATATTCTATACTGCAAATCAGAATATTGCATTCATACTAAGGAGATTCAGATATAGCAGTCCAGATATATACTTGATAGATACATTTATATCATCATAATACATTTATCTAGTCTTGCATACTTAAGTCACCTAGATCAATATATAATTCAATAAGTTTACTTAGCAGCTATTCATATTGATCTTATAGTCCGAGGCATTTGGATATAAGGTCAAGCCTTGCAAACCAAATATCATTCCTCACCAATGCATTAATAATAAGGAAGTTGATAATTACCATAAGCACATTGTTAGTATTTAAAATCTTTTAGAGTAAAATTTATTACAACAATGTCTCTTGCAATTTGAATTATAAGAATTTAGTTCAAAACCCTAAGTGATCCAACCAAGGGACATTCCAGATTTTGAAGCCGTAGAAAGAGAAGCATTCAAGAGAGCATCAAATTTTGATCAGGCCTATGTGGAAGACCGAAGGAAAGTATGAAGTAACAGTGGTCAAGTGGAAGAACATGAAGTTTTTAGGGAGTTAGGCAAGGATAACCTTGACTTAGCCATTTATTGAAAACATTTATGTCAAGCCCTTGGGGCTTGACAAGTCAAATTTACTCAAGAGTTTGAGCCCAAAGTTTGGTCAATTTCATGGCAAGTATCAATTTCCAATTGGCAAGTATCAAGTTCAAGCTTGAGGAATCGTGACATGAATGGTGAAAATTCATGTGGCACCTTGCCACATCAACCCAAGATTTCCAAGCTGCCTCATGTGGCACTTGCCACATGAGCCTGTCAATTCCGAATTGCCACTTGACACATGAGCATGCCAAATCCAACCTGCCACTGGAGCCTACAAATTCCTACTTGATACATAACAGGCTTGATTTCCATTGCCACACAGGACTGATTTCTGAATTGCATTTAATTTATGAAGACTTCAATTCAGGTGCTTGCCATATAATCTTTGACAAATCCAAGTACCCTGCCACATGGGCAGGTGAATTTCAAAATCGTCCTAGGGACAGCTTGTCACATCTTTGTGACAGATCAGATGACTAGAGGGTAAGTTGCCATATAGACTTGTCGAATCTGATGGCACTTGCCACATAACCTTGCTGAATCTGAGTTGCAACTTGGGCACTTGCCACATGACCTTGGCAATCCCGACATGACACATGAACATGCTAAATCTGTTGACCTTGAGGACACCTTGACACACAAGCATGTGAAATCCAAAAATGCTAAGTGGCAGTTGCTACATGAAGCCTTCATTTCCGAGTTTGTCCTGCCACATGAGACCTCCAAATCCAAATTGACACATGACCATGTAATTTCCGAGTTCCTCAAAGTGAAATTTCCACATAGACATCAGATTTCCAAAAATCATGATTTGGCACTTGCCACATAAGGCCTTTGTTTCCGATCTCCAAAAGAAGGCGTAGAAAGTCGATGAAAATGACCAAGTACGGGTCGACCTTGAGATGGAAATAAGCATTAAATATCCACAAGCAACCATTAATGAGGATCGATTTCATTAAGATGCAAACATTTATTATTGGCAATCGGATATTTAATGAAGATCAATTTTATTAATTTGCCAATATATTGAAGGGGCCACTAATTTAAGGCCAAATGCCACGATTTTAATGGAAGGGTGTGCTTCGATTTTAATATTGTTTCTCCAAGGCCAGGTCGGCCCCAATGAGGATACACACCCTTTGGCAAAGTGACATATATATAATTGGGTGTTGAAGCCAGTTCAACTCCCAATTCAAGTCGAATATCCATTGCAGATCAAACATCAAGGGCACAGCAAAATTAAGTAAATGCAGATCAAATTCTCCGGATCAGGGCAACTAATTGAGTGAAAACAATGATGGCTTGAAAGAAGTCGAGTGGCAGATCTGATCTGTTAATATAATCAGATTTTAGAAAGAAATGATAGTCTAGAGAAGAACTATTATTTGACTGAGATTTGAATCCTATCAAATATGAATAAATTATCAAAATAGATAATACCCGGTTTTCTTGATAATGATGTCTACAAGCTGAGATAGTTCTGCTCCAAATTTGTCCTTCAAATATGCTCCTCAATTCTGATATATTTAGCTCCTTAAAACTGCTGTACGTTCTCAAAAAGGTCTGCTGCTATTAGGTGTGAATAATGTCTTCTTTAGAATCAGATCTGAAAGTAATTATATCACTGCTGCTGAAGTGTGAATTAGGGGCAGACACGTTATGTTTTCTGTATCCTCCTAATTCGCAGTCCACTCTTATTTATATGCAAGGAGGGGAGGGTAACTTGTACAGCCGACTTGTATAAGCAAGTCGGCACATGTTTATATAATATTCAGCCGCCTAAACCAAGGTCAGCATCAACACAAGTTCCATCATATTAAACATGAGACAAGTCGTCCTCCTTAATTATTATATAATCATTTTGCCAAGTCGTCCTTTGAATGTATCTCACTTTTATGTAATTCTTTCTCAATGCCATATTAACGTGATATTATCTTTCCTTCAAGACCTTAATATTAACAAGATCAAATTCGAACCAGCATCAAAGCCATTTTGTCAAATCAAGGTTCTTGAGAGGGAATCGAGCTCTGACAGAAAATATTTTTCAGACTTGGAGACATCGAAAGTTTAAAGAAAACATCAAAGGCAAGTCTAGATCCTGCCATTTGGAATCAGAATTTCAAAATAGTCGAATTAGGGAGTGAAAATAAGGCTTTTCTAAGGGTGAACTCTTCCAGATTTAGGCCTCAAGACTAAGAATTTCCTCACACGTAGCAAGTATAATTTCTTGGGAAATCCATGGAGGTGAGGAGTTGTGTGTACGCTTTGGTAAGGATTTGTTTTAGTGAAGATTGTGATTGTAATTGAACTATTTAAGTCTGAAATCTTCATTATCTGAGATAAAATCAGAATTTTAGATTTGGAATTCATTGAACATCTTTATCGAAGATTTGATTCTTTGAATACTAATCCTTGTAACACAAAGATTAAAATGTAAATATCTAACAGGTGGTGTTATATGGTAGGTTAGATATGGCAAGAGCTAAGGATGGCAAAAATCAAACCCAAAGGCCAAAGGAGCTAGAGATGGAGGGAGTTTGAAGGCCAAGGTGTTAGGAGCTAAGGATGGAGAATGAAGAACCAGGAGTGGACAAGTCTACAAATAAAGAAAAATTGTCATAACCTTGAATTCCCTTCGAGAATCTAAGTAAAATTGAATCAAGAGCAATAAACCAAGTACATGAAAGACTTCATCACTTCAAGAAAATCAAGGCCAAGAAATCAAGAATTCAAGTACAAGTGTGAGTTCAAGTAATGTCAGTGAGGAGATTTCAAGGTGAAGAACCTCAAAGGATAGGAAAGAATGAACGAAGATGAAACAATTTGAGAATATGAGCCATCACAATTGAGGGCTTGATAATGTTGAGTATCAAGAGATATTTTCTAATCATCAAGAGGTATTTATCAAGTCTATAAAATAAGCACGTTGAGGTGGCACCCACTCATTTTCGACCAACAAGGAGCTCCAGTTGCATGTGTCCAAGCACATTCAAGTAGATCACGCCAAGTGTACATGTGGAGTTCACATAAGCTTCTACCTAACCAATTTTCTCATTGGTTAATCAAAGCAATGTAATTTTCTCTTTGGCCCACTAATTGGTGCCTTCTACTATAAGCTTCTACCTAACACATTTTCTCATTGGTTCATAAAAGCATTGTAATTTTCTTATTGGCCCACAAGGTGGTGCCCACTTGTAATTGGCTAGCATTTAATGCTTGTAGTAGTTAGGTAGATTAGGGCAATGATGGCTTAATCTTAGCCCTTAGTCTTAGATCAATCTTGGCCACTTATTGTACTTGGAGCCTCTATATAAGGCCAACTCAAATCATTTGTAAGAGGGGAGAGACTTGTTGGAATTGTTGCTATGATATTGCCAAGATTGTTCAAGTTCATTGTTGGTCTTAATGGTGGATTACTGGTGTCATTTTGGAGTATTGCATCGTTTCTACATTTCCTTAGATTAGAATTTCTTTTCATGTTGATTAGAAGTAGTGTTTAGTTGAATGGAAGATATTTTGGAGGCATCTTTGATGAAAGATCAAATCATTGGCTGATTGTTAATTGCAAGTTTGCCTTGTGTGGCTGAATGACATGTTTATGAAGCTTTACTTCGATTACTGCTTGCACATTAATATGCATCGATGGATGGTGTTGATGGAATGATAATAGTTTGAACATCTCACATTTACTTTAGGAGATCACACTAGCTTGGTTGATGTCAATGGCTAAACTAAAGTCTACCAGAGTCACAAAGACATTCATAGTTTCTTGCATTCTAGGAGTAGAATAGCTTTCTAAACCCTTCCCTTTGCAGTTTGTTTTGTTGGAAGTATTTGAAGTAGTTAATGTCCATTGAATGAACACTGTAAGCCTCTTTGTGATACCCAACATATCACATCATTATAATTGAGTGAAAGTCCACATTAAGAAGAAACTTTGGGGTTGTCTCATTTGATCACACAATCTGGATACATTGTTTAGCATATGAGCTTCCTAGTTCAAGAGAGAGTTGGAGATTCGGTGTTTCATTTGGAATACTAAGTGTTCAATTCTGCATGTTGTAGTGGTATAAAATTCACATCAACAGGTTGTAACTTTGTGTACAAACTAGCTATTTAGATCTTGAAATCATATGCTGTTGTCTTAGTTGGTTTCCCTTTGAAACTTTTTTACCTCAGATTGTTAGTGTATGTTTTAGTTAGCAAGAAGGTGTTGTTGGTTGTGTTTGCCTTAGTTGCTTTCATTCATAAATCTTAGAATCTCACTTGTGAAATAAGAGATATGATGTAGGGAGACTCTCTGTCTGAAACACCCACATTCAAACTAGAAATTATCATGAATTAAAATGCTGCAAATCAGCAAACAACTTGAGATAATAAGTTTGAAAGAACAACCTTCTTTTCAAATTCAAGAAAATTGCCTCAAATAAACTTTATATCAAAATGGGTTTCAAGAACCATAATCTCCAGGAACATGGGCTCCATTACAATAATTACTTTTGAACTTTTGGAGATGACACGCATGAAGTTTATTGGAAACTTCACCCAGAAACAAACATGAGGTCTTCCCCTAGCCTGCAGCTGCAACTTCAACACTTCTTCCTCCCAAATCCTCCAACTAGCTCCCTATTTTTCAATCTCTCCCAACTCTCTCCAAAACTTCAAACTTTCAAAATTCTAATTATGGCATTGTTTTGTTGAAAGGTATAGTTGCCAATAACTACATTAGTTACCATAACCTCAGATTTGGTAACCCAAATGCTATGCCAAAACAAGAGAAGGCTTCTCACACTTAGAAACTCGCCTTAATTGCTCAATGATGCCTTGTCATCTCCACCCACCAACGTCAGATTTGGTAGCCTTCCTTAAATTCTATGCCAAAACAAGAGACGCTGCTCACACACTTAGAAACATGCCTTAATTGCTCAATGATGCCTTGTCATCTCCACCCACCAACTTGCTAACAATAGGAGTCAACTATGACACCCACTAACTCACTAGGACCCCAAAATAGAAAAAGAAGACCCACTCATTCTTAGGTGCCCATTTTGAATGTCCATCATTAAAGGAAAGAATCTATGAGTTATGGCAAGTTGTAACTCCCAGAATCCACACCAAGAAAGGCATATTTGAATATTTTTCTAAAAAATTGCCTCCAAAATGGATTCAAATTACCAAGGTTGCAAGACTCTCACTCTGCAAAAACTCGCCAAGGCCTGAAAAAAAATTCGGGAAAAACTCGGCAAAAAACTCCGGAACTTAAAAAACAGCTTAATTTTAATTAGAAATGCATTTTTTTTGCAAAATTCAATGCGAGGAAGCATCCAATGAGTTTATTAATGAGAACACAAAAGAAACTAGTTGAGTTTAGATATATATAAATGCAAAGTGGGTACAAAATCGCATTCTCATGCGGGATGCCGATGGCTAGAAGCAAAATAGTACTAAATAGTTTCTACAAAACTATAAGTAAATAAATCATCACAATTACATCTTCCTCTTCCCAGCTCTGCTAACAAATATGAGAGAGGAACTAGAGGGTCTAGTTCTAGTAGTAGAACCTTGCACTGGGCGTGATTGTGCCTCCTCGCTCGGTATCTTTGATGATGTGTGTGACTCGCTCTCCATCCTGGATGTAGCTCCTCCTCGCACTGACAATGACTCCTCATTTGACTCCTCAATGTCATCCAATGTGAAACCAAATCCACCCCCCTCCTTAAATCTACTCAAATCCGCCTCCAATACTCTAGGTTGCCGGTTCGGGTTCGGGGACGGATTCAGGTTCGAGAATTTTTTTCCCATCATGATTTGTACGGGTTAGTGTGTGTATATATATATGCATTATATATGCAAAAAAATCAAGGTTACCCCGAGTTTCCGGGACGGGGACGGCCGGACAGGTTTCCGGGACGGCAAATTTTTTTGACGATTTTGGGGATGGCAGGGGACGGCAAAGGGGACGGCTATGTAAATATAGGGAAATTTTCAAATATATAAGGAAATTTGCAAGTATACATTACATTCATATGAAAATATGGACAATGCATGCCATTTAAACATCATATAACTTTAACATACAACATTTCAATGTCATTTAGTAAATACTCAAAGTAAATAGTAACCTTTCAATGCCATTTCAATTCATTATCGGATTGTCAATATGCATATGCTAACAAAAATATAAGTTTAACATAGAAACTAAGAAAAGTAAAACCAAAAATGCCCAAAGGCTTAGGTGCTGCCATAAAGTTTCATCATCATGTTCATAGTTCAATATAAAAATCAAAATATAGAAAATAAAAATGAAGCACACTGCTGCTCCTCTTCTTTTGCTGCCAACATGGCATCAATATCAGAGTCCTTTGCTGCTACAAAACAAAAAAATCAGATTGCTGCTAAAACCTAAATTATTAAATGGGGGTTTGGGGGCAAAGCCCCCAAGACGGGGTCA
>MU227643.1:3645468-3656005 GCA_018584345.1 Thuja plicata | reverse complement strand
GCAAATTTGATGTGTTTGGCCTATCATATGTTATATATATTTGGTCTACAATTCGTTTATGGCATTTTTCAGATTGTATGCAACTTGTTTGACAATATTCCTTGAGTAGAAAAATCATCTTTCTCCATCAGTTAGCAAGGGATACTACAGTGGTATCAGAGCTTGCCTGCAAAGTGTTTGACAAATTGTCAAACATTCAAAATTAAACCACAGTTCAGTGTTTGTCAAATTTAGAGCCACAAGGGGTTCTTACAGAAAGCTCTCGGCGAGGCACTCCAAGTCCGCTATTGAAATGTCAGGAAAACTGAGTTCTGCTGACTTAGTATAAATAGTAAGCACCCTGGAAACTGCTCCGATTGGCCTGAAACTGAAAACGCCTAGGCCAAACATCCCTCTGATCACCTGCCAGACATCGGTTAGCCCACCAGACCATGATGAAAAGGCTAACTATAGGGCACGAAATAATGTGCCTCGAAAAGGGGACATTACAAATCATCCCTTCCTGGAGATTGCTTGCCCTCAAGCAATCAGTATTTGCATGCTGTGATCATAATACCTGGATCCCAAACCAACTTCAGAGAAGCTGCTCCACCAATCTATCGTGTGAAACTGAAACATATATTATGCCTTGACTTGTGAAGCCATTCACATAGCAACAAACCAGCAACCAGTCTAATGCCAGGATCCCAAATTACTGCAGGATCAGTCGTACCAATTTGCCTTGTCCTGCCATCATCTGTGAGAAAGTCCTCAACCAAACTGAGAACCTCACTCCAGCTGAGATCACCAGCAAGTCTACGGTCAGATGCAGGAGGAAACCAAACCTCACACTAATCAGCTCCCTGAAAAAATACCACCCGCGAGTACGTCCCTCCTGGATCCCATAAGCAAAAGGGACATCCATCTCCCCAGCTGGCTGAAATATCCTGAT
Organism: Thuja plicata; assembly: GCA_018584345.1. Classification (NCBI taxonomy): domain Eukaryota; kingdom Viridiplantae; phylum Streptophyta; class Pinopsida; order Cupressales; family Cupressaceae; genus Thuja; species Thuja plicata. The sequence continues at coordinate 3,655,074 of MU227643.1, read as the reverse complement.
GCCCTATGCCCATACTGAGTGAATCACTAGAAATGTCCAACCGCCATAACACTGCTCCTCTGATCCGTCGCTCAAACTGGAAACTGAACTGAAGAGGCAAGGTACCCAGACTGTCAGACAAGGTTTCCACCTGCAGGCAGGGAAGCGTACCAAACCAATCATTCACCTCACACCTCTGCAATAATCGAGAAAGAAAGTTCTCCATAGGTGGGCTGAATGGAAAACATATTGCGTCCCACACAACGTGGCCAACATGCGATGCACTAACCAATGCGACGCACTAACTAACTCTACTGGAATTCTTGAATCAGCATAAGGATTCCATAACTGTCTCTCAATACCATAAGCACCAGATGAATCGGTATGATAATGTAGAGGAGTTGTGGCTGTGTGCAAAGAGGAATGAATCAAGGGATGCTTGCCAATACGAGACATCTCACCATCAACGAGAGGTAGAGCAAGGAAAGGTATACCACCCATCATGCTACAAGACATAATTGCCCATCTTGGACTGCTGGTGTAAAAACCACACTACTCAGCAACTGAGCTCATCCCGCTACTCCAACCTAGTGACCAAGACTCACCTCTAATAAATGAACCTGGGTCCCAAATCCTGCAACCAACCTCATCCTCATCTTGGAGATAGGAAGTATCTCCCTCATCTATCTCAAAGAGGGGATTATCAAAAGTCAATTTAGCACCCATTTCAAAGAGTAAGTTGTGAATCAACTTGAGTTCTGTGTTTTCACTATGCTTCATCCCATCAGTCTGCTCTCTAAAATAATTGGCCTTCTGTTCAATTCTTAAATTTTGAATGCCAACATTGTGCTGTGAATCAAAGGATTATAACAGTGATTAGAGTCATTTTCCTCATGCCTTTCCTTAATTGCCGCTACAAAATCAGAATGGAAGCAACCTGAATTTTTCATTTGCACCTCATACGCTTGAGTGTCCTCAATGCCTTGTTCTGCTTTTTCTTCGTGTGGCTGATCAATCGTTGTTGTTTTTGCAGATTCCATGACATAATACTCATCAACCTCCTTGTTACCATGAAGACTCATGTATTTCACACCTATGGATGTATGAAATGATTCTTCTTCATCTGTACCATCCTTATGTTCACTAAAAGTTACTTCAAGTGCTCCACCTTCCTCTATCTTGTCCACTATTAGGAATGGCTTCAATTTTTTCTCACATTGTTGGACAACAATGTTAACCAACTCACGGGCATTAGAAGAAGTAACATGTGCTTGTTTCAAATCAGCCAATATGGTAGATAAGAAGAGTTGTGAATCATCATCACTCTCCTCAATGATCGAAGACATAACGAACTACATGGAAGATAAAACATTTCGCTTTTGATCCCCTTTAATAGCGATTAAAAACTGCTGGAACATCTTAAGAATTAAGTCTTTACAACCAAGACCCAACATAATCACACGAACTCTGATTTTTGCAATTGATTCTACAATTCTGGCCACCTTACCAAAGGATGGATTATGGATATCACTCAATCCTTCAAAACTTTCTACGATCAATTGGAATACCTCCTTCATAACTTCCCTGATGTAAGGATTACGAGGTGCTGTTATCCTCATAATATGAACAATACACTGAGTAACTGCAAGTCTTACCTCTCTATCGGGATGTCTCAACAATATTGGTTTAACAAAAGGAATCACAACAAGAAGGATGTTCATTTGTTTACTCTTAGAACCTAGCTGTTCTATTGTGGATAAACAATTCTCGATTACATCCAAATCGCAGAGTAATCTATACTTTGATTGAGGCAAACATGCAAGTTTCCTTTCTATACTGTAGAGCTTTTCTTCAAGAATTTGTTCCTTATCCTTGGTGATAAACTTAGGTAGCTGCCTAGACATGTCTGTGATAAACCTGTTACCTGTCCTTGGTAATATCACTGTAAGATTCCCTGCTCTTCTTTGCCGAAACCAGCAAAATGCACTGAGAGAAGCTTCCCCTATTTGTACCAAATTCTTTCATTCACCTATCCAGCTATGGAGGAATTATGTCAAACAGTTTGCCTTAACAACACCTCATAATTACAGAGGTAAGGGTGTTTCTTATTAATCTTCGAAACAAATTCATAGAGATGAAGACAAAACACTGTTTGAGGAAATCATTCAATATTCTGCCCATTTAATTGAACAACCCAGTACGAAGCTTCTGAGCAACAACGAACCTCATATGCAACAGAAATGTTTCTTTATATCAATAAACATATACTTCAATGTTGTATGTTCTCAGCCCAAAATAAAGGGGAATACAGAACTTGGTTAGCTGTCCAAGATAATAGGAACTTGTTGCAAGTCTCTATACTTTACACAAAATTGGATTTCTGCACTGTGTATAAAATTTTGAAAATCCACCATCCGAGGAGAGTATGTGCCAGAGATTAAATATTTTCTATAACCCAAAACTTGAGTCTGCAATCTGCGTAGAAAACTCCTTTCCCCCGGTCTGATACAAATGTTGTGAACACTAGTAAGCAGTCTCCAATAGAATCTAATTGATTCCAGCCCTTCTGAGACCACTATAATAATCCTAACTAACCAGTACTCAAAATTTGATTGCAAGTTCCCTGATAGCTGGAATAATTCTTGACTAATTTTATTGCACATTTGTATATCATGCTCTGTGCTCAATTTCTTAATACGTGCAGGTACATGCATGAAATAACAAGTTGCAACAGAGATGGAAATATAAGCAGTCGTATCTATTCACTTAATATAGCCTCAAGCACAGTACGCATGTAACTTTCAAATCGGCTGCTAGATATATTACATCCATACAAAGATAGGAAGAATGAGTTTCGACTCAAATCATGCACCTGTGTAATGATTCTAACTAGTTCTAAACTGGAAAAGCGACTGCAAGTTCTGCCATTGGGAGGTCACTGCTATAACTATTTTATTACTAAAGCTTCTACGCTGTAGGATTCCTGGACAATGTCTTTGCTTGCCCGCTGTGGTGGTAGATGGTGTAGGTGGTTGACGCGATGGCATCCACTATCACTATCTGCGCGCAAAGCTGCTGGCCTTCAGCAAGGCATGACGATTCTCCTTGGCACCCCACGGTGATCTTCCACCCAACTTCCCTTGCTGTTAAAGACACGACGTCCGACTGTAGTCATGCCATGTTGCGTTTTCCTCTCACGCAATGCCTGAAATAGGTGATGTCTGCTTGTGCGGCTGGGGGGAAAGAGTGTTGCTATTAGGCCCGCGTTCAACCTACACTCAAGGCCTCACCACTGTTGAACCAATATTGGTTGTTTCCTTTTTGCTTCATTACCCACCCTTATTCCACGGCCAGCTCCTTGCCAGACCAAGACTGTTATTCTGTGGCTGACTGTTAACTCCACGACCAACTCTCCAATGCTGTTGGGCTATCCCGTGCCTACACTGTCCCCTGTGTGTCCCTTACGGGTGACAAGAGTTACCACGCTTGATGGCAGTCTGTGTTTCAAACTAGGAAAACCGACGTCATTCGTGATGACTGGAAAATGCAACGTCTGCAACAACAGACACTCTCGCTAGCACGACTGTTGGTACAGTGCCAAGGTTCTACTCGCCTGGTCTCCTGTAGCTACGGTTACATCACCAAGTGATGTACCAACTGCATATTATATATCAAACCATACACCCATGCTATCACCACTGCGGACAACTCTCCTGTAGGATTGACGTGAGTTGCTTAATTCCAACCTTCTAAAACGGGGTGGATTTTGAATAAGATCTTTGAATCCACGATGAATGTGCACAACTGGACAAATATTCTGGCGTGTGATGGACACCTCCTCAAGTCTACGGAATACATACGCCTTTGAACCTTATACTCTTGAAACTGTATGAGAGTTCTTTATACCCAGATTTAAGAATGAGGTTTGTGTTTCCTTGCTTATACCAAAACCTAGAATATTTTCCACGCTAATCCAAATACTTTCTTCTGACTTAAAATAATTCTGAATCAACGAATCTACTGGTGCTCTCAGCATGCAAAATAATATCCTGTTTCTGTAAATAAAAAATAGACCAGTATCTCCAGAAATCGATTTGGTTCCAGCAAGAAATTTCTTACTCAATAAAATTTCTTACTCAATAATCACTTTCTTTCTCCTCAAAAAAAATATTATAAATCTCAGATTACTAGTATTTCAAACTTCAATACCCATCAAATCTCACAGGCTGGCAAGAAAACCAGCTCTCATATCACTTTAATGACCCGAACCGAGTATCTCCTGAATTTTCACAAATAATCTCATGCAGATATAAATAAATACGTTTATGCAATAAACCATGGATTCAACAATAATAAACCAGCAATATATATTCCATTAAAACCCTCAGCAACATTGTTGCATTATAAAATAACTGTGGAATTTCTCACAATCCAAATCTGAACTCAACATGCAACAGGATGTCAAATAATAGAAAAGAACCTGTGAATACGATGGCGAACTCTGCTATGAATCCGCACCAGAGATGAACTGGGTTTCCGTCCAATCCACCGAGAAAGCCTGAAGGTTTCCATCCTCAGGTTCCAGAACCGAAAGCTGAAGCTCTCTGGATTCGCCAAGAGAAAATAAACTCATAAAAACTAAAAACATACACAATGAGACTCCAAGTCTTCTTTTAAAGCTGTAGCTGTGACTCCTCAATTTCCTCGCTTTGTCTCTTCATATTCCACTTAAAGTCACTTTACAAATAAATATAACCGTTGGGTTATAAAGTGACATAATAAAATAAAGAAGGAATCTTTTGGCACTAAAACGGAGGGCCAAACAAATTTGGATGAAGACGTGTGATAGCTTGCCGAAAAGCTCTCGGCGAGGCACTCCAAGTCCACTACTGAAATGCCAGGAAAACTGAGTTCTGCCGACTTACTATCAATAGTAAGCACCCTGGAAACCTTGTGGAAACTGCTTCGATTGGCCTAAAACTGAAAACGCCTAGGCCAAACATCCCTCTGATCACCTGCCATACCTCAGTTAGCCCACCAGACCATGATGAAAAGGCTAACTATAGGGCACGAAATAATGTGCCCCGAAAAGGTGACATTACATTATCTCTGTCCCCTATTCCATTGGTAAACTATTCATTCAACAATGAAACTCTCCCTTAAACCCTTATTTGATTCTTTTTTTAGGCTTGTGATAAGATTTGAGGAATCCTAGGTGGCCTCCTACCAGAGAAGCATGCATTTCCAATTAGAATGGTTCTTTAGTAGTGACATCCAACACAGGTAGAATCGGTCTGTAGATCACAGTAAGTCATGTATTAATCAAACTTATTTGAAGCAGTTCCATCTTACAACTACTCGATGATGGGTGTTGGTAGGTTCTTGTTATCATTCAAGAAGTGCCATTCCATTCCAATCAGGCTTTAATTTAAAAATTACCTATAGAAAGGGCCTTATCTTCCTCTCTACTCAAAAGTGTATCAGCTTGAACATTCTCTTTTTGCTTTCTATAGATGATCTTAAAATTGGACTCTAACATCGATGTGACCCAAATTTTTGTTCCTTCGCAGATAATGGCTGCACTAGAAAATATTTGAGGTTTTCATTCCGTTTGTTCACCTTAAAGTACTGATCCATTGATTTGGTGCTGTTGTTTGACTGCATTATGAATAGCCAATATTCTGTTCTATAAATTGGCTGGATCCCATTGTTCCGCTTCGATTTTTTTTAAGATTAGTTGGTAACCTATTTCAATCAGTACAGCTCCAACACACCTGTTCTGAGGAGTCACATTATACGTTAAATATTCTGAGAAAATATACTGCGTCCCAAATTGCAGCAGATGGGAGAGCTACCTTGATTTGTTGCATCTTTTGTGTTGTGACATTGGACCGTGAAAATGTGCTCATAAAAAAGGTCGTTAGAGGTTCTTAAAAAAAAGGATTGTTAGAGGTGCTGCAATGTGGGCACAATTGTGGAAAGTGTTAATGTTTTTGGCGTTTACGGCAAAGATCAACAAAACAATGACTTATTATGTTTGCCAACTTAAGCTGGAGACATTATATTAAGTGGGGACTTAATGAAAGAAATAAATAAAGTGGCAATAAATAAAGGGACGACTTGCATAATTAAGGTGACCTGAATTATGCAAGTCGGCCAGCTTAATTAAGGAGGTCGGCAGCCTTGAAGAGTTGTCATTCTTGACCTTAAGTCATTCATATTTATATGCGAAGTAGTGCGAACTAAGAGCATTATCAAAAACATGACATAACTGCCCTAGTTCGCACTACATCAGACACTTAATAGCAGCGACTATAGAAGACTTCTATGGCAGAATTAAGGAGCAAAATATAGCAGCATCTCAGTGCAAAATAAAAAGGAGCAGACCCTACAAGCGAATATTGGCAGGCCATAACGGACGATTTTGAACAGATCGATAGGGGTGACTAAGGGCAGCCTTAGAAGGGCGAATTTGGATATAATTCAGCAGACCTAAAAGACAGAACATAGGAGATTAAAAGAAAGAATCGGAGCAGTCCTAAAGGACAAATTTGGACCAAACTTGAGGGATTCTTGGAGACTCTAAAAGGGAAGATCCAATGCATTTTCAGAACTGATCTAGAAGAAGACATTCACAAGAATCAAGCACTTATACCGGGTACTATCTCTCCTTGTTTATAAATATTTTGTTATATCCTGTGCTTAGTTTTGGAAGATCTCTATAGATTGCATATTCCTTGCTATAATCTGAAAACATTAACATGGTATCAGAGCTAGGTTAAGAAAAGATTTAATTTCAGATTTGGGAATTCAATCTAACTCTTTCAAACTAAGAGAGACATCATGCCAACTGGGGTTAGACCCGAAGATAAACTTGAGGGAGACATAAATTATACATCTTGGAAATTGAGGATTATGATCACTCTAAGAGAATTAGAAATTACCTCAATTATAGAGAATCCTCCCCAATCCAACATGGATGCAGATGAGAAAAAGGAATGGAATAAAAATAACAATAAAGCTATGAGAATTATTGTTGACACTGTTAAAGATCACATTGTCCCTACCATTGCAAGTCTAGAAAATGCATACAAAATGTTTACTACATTAATAGGGATGTATTAATAACAATACAAATAGAGTTCTAGCTCTTAAAAATGACCTCTCTAGAATTAAAATAAGACAAGGAGAGACAGTTACATCCTACTTCATGAGGATCACTGATTTGAGAAATCAATTGGCGTCCATTGGATTCACTTGTGATGAAAAAGAACTAACTGTGATAGCTCTAAATGGATTACCACTTGCCTGGGATGCCTTTATTCAGGGAAACAGTGCCCGTCCAAAACTTCCTACACTTGATAGATTAAAAACAGATTGTCTTCAAGAAGAATCTAGGTTGATATCCAAAGGATCAAACTTCAAAGAAGATATTCAAGTCCTATATTCTCATACCCTTAAAGAAGAGAGAAGTAAAAATATAAGGAAATTTCAAGGAAGGGAAGAAAAGAATAAAAGGATCAATCATGAAGGAAACTCAAATGATGAAGGTAGGATAGGGAGGGACTTTAAAATTAAGAAATTTCACAAGGGAGACCTCTCAAATATTAGGTGCTACAAATCTGACATATTTGGTCACATGAAAAGGGACTGTCCAGGACAGGACAAGCTTCAAGCCTCCATCTCATAAATATAAGTATCAGAACCTGAGCACTTTGTACTTTAGGATCTCATATTGAGAGGGAGTTTATATATGGGCTCACTTGCACCTAGTTTTGCATTATAAACTCCTTCCCTGCTTCTTGTAATATGGTTATATGTATGTATGTATGTATGGAAACATACCTTATTAGCATGGCTGATTATTTATTAGCATAGCTGAAAATTTTGTTGGCATACTTTAGCTATACATTTGCATAATTGGATTAAATGTTATTTGCATTGATATGTTATTGGCATACCTTGCATGTATATGCGGGAACATATTGATATATATGTTGGCATATGTTTACATTGGCATACTTTATGTTTTTGAACATGCTTTCCTTTATAGATGAATCTATGTATAATGGAGATTATATTGCAGCAAATTGGTCATATGGTTTCTCAAGATAAGATATGGTTATACTTATTCTTATATGACTAACATCCTTGTTATGAATCAGATTTTGATATCATAGATTTGATATCAGTTGAGTCCTTGTGATTCATGGATCTTGGATCCATAGGAGAGTACATGGTGACATCATGGACTTGATGTCGGGAAGCCATTACTCTGAGAATTTAGTGAATATCATGGATATTCGGCCAATGCTCTTGATATCATAGATTTGATAGTGGTTGAGTTCTTGTGACTAATGGATCTTGGATCCACAAGAGAGTACATGGTGACATCATGGACTTGATGTCGGGAAGCCATTACTCTGAGCATTTAGTGAGATCATGGATATTTGGCCAATGCTCTTGATATCATAGATTTGATATCGGTTGAGTTCTTGTGACTCATGGATTTTGGATCCACAAGAGAGTACATGGTGACATCATGGACTTGATGTTGGGAAGCCATTGCTCTGAGCATTTAGTGAATATCATGGATATTCGGCCAATGCTCTTGATATTATGGATTTGATATTGATTGATTCTGTTAAGACTCAAGGTTGAGTATGTGGTAGACATCATAGTCGTGATGACTATAGGCCAATACTCGGAGCACTTGATGAATATAATAAGTACTTGATATTCAGAATATTATCATGGATTGATGGAATACATATGTGACCTATGTTTTCATCATGTTTGATAAGATGATAGATGTGATATCTATGACACTATTGGATAAATCCATTGTGGTTATGTTTTTGATACCTCTATCAAGGATGATAGATAGGTAAAAGGTTTGAGTCCTACTATAGATAGGAGATCTATAGGTTGATCTTTTCCTCAAGTCCAAGAGGGATTGTTAATGTTTTTGGCCTTTACGGCAAAGATCAAGAAAACAATGACCTATTATATTTGCCAACTTAAGCTGGAGACATTATATTAAGTGGAGACTTAATGAAAGAAATAAATAAAGTGGCAATAAATAAAGGGATGACTTGCATAATTAAGGTGACATGAATTATGCAAGTCGGCCAGCTTAATTAAGGAGGTCGGCAGCCTTGAAGAGTTGTGACTCTTGACCTTAAGTCATTCATATTTATATGTGAAATAGTGCGAACTAAGAGCATTATCAAAACCATAACATAACTGCCCTAGTTCGCACTATATCAAACACTTAATAGCAGCGACTATAGAAGACTTCTATAGAAGAATTAAGGAGCAAAATATAGCAGCATCTCAGTGCAAAATAAAAAGGAGCAGACCCTACAAGCGAATATTTGCAGGCCATAAAGGACGATTTTGAACAGATCGATAGGGGTGACTAAGGGCAGCCCTAGAAGGGTGAATTTGGATATAATTCAGCAGACCTAAGAGACAGAACATAGGAGATTAAAAGAAATAATTGGAGCAGTCCTAAAGGACAAATTTGGACCAAACTTGAGGGATTCTTGGAGACTCTAAAAGGGAAGATCCAATGCATTTTCAGAACTGATCTAGAAGAAGACATTCACAAGAATCAAGCACTTA
>MU227643.1:3602802-3628136 GCA_018584345.1 Thuja plicata | reverse complement strand
TATATATATATATATATATGTTAATAATATTAATAATTAATAAATATCAATAGTATTGCTAATATATATCTAATAATTAACATATTAACAAATATATGCATTATTATATTAATATACAATTACTATATTAATAATGTTAATATATTAAATATATACATATATTTATATATTATATATTAATAGTAATATTAATAAATATATTAATATATTAACATATTAATGAAATTAATTCATAATATAAAAATAAAATACGAATAAAAAAAATTATAACAAGGGAGTGGTGACTAAGAGTCGCGGTTCCTTAAGACTGCCACTGCAGTCGCAGCCACTAAGGGTGCGACTAACAGTTGCCTTCTGTGGGGAGGGATGTGAGTACCCTCACCGACGGGGAAAACAATCTCCCTCCCCCAATATAAATAACAAGGGGGTAGTCGGGAGAAGAAAGGAGGAAAACAGGGAGCTTTCTATGGTACAGTCAACATTTTTAATCAGTATTAAATATATTTAATTTGCACAGTCAGCAGTGAACAGAGAATTGCAGGGGTGTCCTAGTTTATAAAATATATCCAGTGCTGATTAGCAGATATGGATAAGAGGAGATGAATTCTATATTGGCAAGGATCTACGAATTAAGTAATGACTATATATTTATATATATTTTGAGGGACAAAGAATCATACATAATCTAACACACATACATATATATATTCAGAATCATATATAGTTATAAGATAGAATCAGAATTATATATATTTTGATTATATTACTCGTTTGTTATATATATAAGTCATATCAGAATTATATATTTCCTATTGTATATATAAATACATATTGAGCAAATATATATGCACATCCTATTGTTCCAATATATATATATATATTCATAGTAAAATATAATTAAATTATATATATAATTACAAAGAATCAATCCAACAAGTATAAGTTAATATTTTAGTTGATACATATTACATTGGGAAAGGAATAAGATTATTATGTTCATTATTGTTGTTAATGAATTCTATATTCGTTCTTATGAAAATTTCCTTGATTAACTTGGAATTGTGAATACTATATTCAATTTGAAATCCAAGCGACGATCAAAGGAAATAGAGACTGCTACAATGACAATTTGAGATTGGTATAATCCCATTGTCAATTTGAGATTGATGTAATGACAATTCGAGATTGGTATAATCCCGTTGTCAATTTTGAGATTGATATAATCTCCGAGGGTTGATATAATCCTCAATAGCCAGTATATATTGATGGATAACATATGCATATGTAAGGCCTTTGGTAGAGGATATCTCTTCCAAGAAGAGGAATGGTTCAATTATTGACCATCCTAAAGGACCTTAGAGGATGCACTGCAGAGAAGACGGTGGACTAACCCAAGGGCCGCTTTAGAATTGATCTTATATCATTCAAAGCAAGAGGGTCCTTCTCAAGGGTTAGAAAACCCGATCTGACAATCGTACTCTGGGGAATAGCTAGGACTTAGAAAATATGTAGGCCTAAATGTTAATTTCATGTATTTTTATATAACTTTGTCTCCCACTAACTTCTTTTTTGCGGGAATCATTTGATTAAGATCTAATCAGAATAGAGGGGACGTTATACTTTCATTCTCGATCTGCGACATGAGGAAGATGCTTGCCAAAAGATGAAGTTTGGACATGAAAGGCATGGAATTTTGAAACCTCGAGAGGAGTAAATAAGAAGAAAAAAGTATGAAAACAAGATTTGCATTCGTTAAGTGGCATTAAAAAATGAAGAAGTGAGACTTAGGGTCACTTGAACTGTGTCCAAGATCATGTTAGAATACGACCTTACCTTGGACAAGGTTGTCCAAGGGCAGGTTAGATTCCAATCTGACTTTGGACAAGCTTGTCCAATAAACACCAAATTTCTGCCGTTTGTCTTTTGAGATATTTTCATTCCGTGGGCAAGTATACATGAAGGTATGACGGATTTAAGGTGTGAAACATCATTCTTCCTCCCAAATCAGTCAAGACAAGCATGAAAGGTAGAATGAAACAGTGAGAACATGATCAGATCTGAACCCAAAGTAGAGTGAAAATTACACCAAAACCATTGCAAGCGTGGGAAGTTCAAGTTTGGAGTAATTTGAAATCGATACAATGATATGAGGACTTGAAATTAGGTTGTCCAACCTTAGGTAAGATTCTGACCTAGGTTCTGGCAAGCCTGTCTTAGGCCTGATTTCAACCAGGGCTTGGACACACATACATGCCCTTCTCAAATGTTCGCCATCCCATTGCAAGGCATGAGATAAGATGCCAGGGCTTAGACCAGGCCTAAATGATGAATTTGGAGGGGGGATTCAAGGAATACAAGGAGCAGATTTGGGCAAAACAATGTTGAAAATATTGTATTTGAAGTCTGATTTGAGCTGACGAAGAAATGACGAAGGAAAAGTGGAGTCAAGTTAATTTGAGAAGAAAGGAGCTGAAATTCAAAGAGGGATGGCTTGGACTTGTGTCCGAGGGCAGGTCGGATTCCCACTTGACCTTGGACAGGGCTATGCAAGGACAGGTCGGAATACGACTTGGCCTTGGACATGCTTCTCCAAGCATGAACAAAATCCAGTCCATGAATGGAGAGTATTTCTTGGTTCCTTAATGAGTTATAGATCAAGTTTGAGCATTTTTAAGGGCAACAAGACTCGTCTTGGATTGAATGATGATTCATTTCTTCATCTAAAGGTATGAAGGCAAACTTTCAAGACAGGCTTCCAAGGAGTATTCTCTGATCTCAAACCACAATTCAGCCTTGATTGATAAATTTACAAGCATGGAGAAAATTCAAATGCCAAAATGAAAGAAAAATGCGTGGAGGAAGACAAGTTTGAAGTCTAAAGCGAGAAAGAAAAGCGAGCAAGGTGCTTGGACTTGTGTCCAAGACCAATTCGGAATCCGATCTAGGCTTGGACAGGGTTGTCTAGGTCCAGGTCCAGGTCGTATTCCAACCTGACCATGGACACACTGGTCCAAGCTGATTAAGATTTCTGCCTCCCCTTATTTTGAGAAACCATGTGAGCATGAAGACAATTAGCCTTTGAAAATCAGTTTGCAAAAGCCTACCAAAGTCAACCATATGGAGAAATGAGGTTCAATTTACTACCATTTCATCGATCCCATTTATGGACGCAAATCACTGAGCAAGTACTAGTTGAAGTTAAATTCATAATAATGTCATTCGACCGCGCAAGGCAAGACTTACAATCAGTAAGCGGCTATGGTTTGATCTATGATCAAGTCAAGCAAGAATGCATTCACAATTACTTTTACCCACCTAAATTAGTTAAAGCAAAATCTAACTAAATACTTGAAATCTAATCTATTCTGAGTGAGGAATGTAGATCATTATGCAATACTCCAAAAAAGATCACAATTATTCACCATTCAAACACAACAATGAATATAGAGAAAATTTGGCAGTTTATTTGCAACAATTCTCCAATAGTCTCCCTTTTACAAATTAGAGGAGTGGGGTTTATATAGGAGCCCCAATTAAAGTGAATGACTAGGATTAAATTAGAATCAATGGCCCAGATTTACTCAATGAAACCCTAATTAGGGCAATCACAAATAGTCAATAAGAATAAAGCACCACAAAATGAGCCAATGAGAAAATTCAATGGCTTGAGGACCAATAAGAAAAAGTAGGATACCTAGTCATCGTACAACTCATCATCCAAGAGATGCACCCCCTTTTCCTTCTCGTCTTTAGCAAATTCAGTGAACTTAAACATAATTGCACTAAGTTCATCCATGGCAATACTGGGTAGGCTGCTACGCTGTAGTTCAATGACCTATAACCTCTCCATGTAGGTATCAAGTATGCTGTCCCAATCCTTAGTATGCTTTTGAAGATCCTTAATGAAAATCATAAGGGAGAGAAAACCATCCAACTGACTCTTCTTAATAGAGTCCATATCCATGAAGTAGACTGATTCCATCTCTTGTTTTGACTTCCCCAAATCTAAATCACTGGAAGCATCAATGTCAAGGCCAAGTAATTTCTTGATTGCAATAAGGACCTTCGAATGTATCTCAAGGAAAGAACCCTCAATATCAAGGCAATAAACTTGTGCATGCTCAAATATAGACCTCCTCATGGACAAGGAATGGTACCAATGACCAAAGTCATATGCACTTCCTCTCTCAACTACTCCTTGAATCAAAATTGTTTCAGGTACACTCTTCAATGCTAGGAATCATCTTGTTTCCAATTGGCTGGAATTCTTTCCATGTCTCCTCCAATCCTTGGACCTTATCCATCAAGAATGTAGTCCTCCCATAGGCCTAAACCAGCCTAGTAAGGAAATCCTCTTCTTGTTGCATAGGTACTTGTACACATACCCTTGGGACACGTACCGGGTACTGGTACACCTACCCAAGTACCAGGTACTCAGTGGGTACTTAGTGGGTACTCGATGGAGACCATCATAGCTAAGGACCTTGATTAAGATTTCTGATTTTTGTTTGTGTATCAACTTCTTGTTTATCAAGCTTAATTCAATACGTAATCAGTTTGAAACTTTGATACAATATTGATTAACAGTAAACTTTATCACTGATCAAGTTAGAAATTTATTATTTGCAATATGTCATTGTTATATGATTTATTATGATATTCTTGCTCATGTTTAAAGTTTGCCTTCTTTGTTATGCATTTAAACTTTTAGCATATATTATTATTACAAACATATTGCAAATCTGAAATTGAAAACAATACATTATATCTGCAAACTTTATCGCTGTTCTTATTTTGAAAACTCATTGTCGTGACTCATATTTTCAGATTTTCTATAAAATATTAAATTATATTAAAAAAAAATTGACATACCAAAGTACCCCCCGTCCCCTATTTTGAAAAATAGTCGTACCCATACCCGTACCCTAAGTACCCCCATCTCTGTGCAACCTTGAAAACAACAATACCCAGAAAATCTAGGAGTTACAACTAATGAACTTACAGGTAATACATGCCTGAAAACCCTCTGAAAGGATTAATAACAGTAGCAGATGAATTCTTCAACAAACAAATACATGTAATCTGATTTATAATTGCAACAATAATATATTTAGGATCTATAGTTGATAAACCTTCAAACACATACTAAAACCCTTGTCCAAAATCTTCAAAACTTCACCAATTAAGCTCAAACATGGCTTCTGTATAAAACCATCACTGGATTGCACAATTAGTTGGATGTTTCACCAATTCAAAGTGTTGAAGCCTATGTAGAATTTACAATTCCACCACGTTGAAATTCTTCACTTCACCCAAATCAACAAAAGCAAATGCACAAGTCCTGAATGAATCCATTTTCCCTTGCCTTGGCCTTTTAATAATTCTCCAAGAGATAACTTCACAAGTACTCTTTCCATAACATAAAAATTACTTAGCTTTTGATACCATTTGCTTTTGTTGCATTTCAATTATAATATTCAATTATAACCCCTCCTTTTGGTGCACAATATAAAGTATACTTTATTAACACTTATATGTCCCTTTTAAATAAAGTGCACTCAATTTATAAATGATATG
Organism: Thuja plicata; assembly: GCA_018584345.1. Taxonomy (NCBI): domain Eukaryota; kingdom Viridiplantae; phylum Streptophyta; class Pinopsida; order Cupressales; family Cupressaceae; genus Thuja; species Thuja plicata. The sequence goes on along the minus strand of MU227643.1, from coordinate 3,622,559 downwards.
CACTTAATAATCAATTATTATTAAAGTAAAACTTTAATAATAATTAAACATTATAACTCCATTTATTGTTATTTCTCAATTCCGATTGAATCTGGGTGTTAACCATTGTATCCATTGTGCATTGAACTGCCTTACTAAAAATAGTAAGGGTCCCTTTCTAACATCCTTTGACTTACTATAAATAGTAAGTATATGAAACTGAGCCCAAACAAAGCACAATCTGAGCCAAACGAAGACCAAATTGGAACATACTGAATTCTGGAGAAGACAAGAACATCTATTAACTAAGCGTCTGCCTCAGAAGGCCATCTATCCATAATAATTATCCTACGAGGATAACAATAATAGGCTAATCCCTCAAACTCTGATACTTGTAAAAAAGGGGACATTACATATTTCTACCCATGTGGGGCCCGCCCAACAATTAAAACTTAAAAAAAGTGAGCTTCTGCAAAACGAAGGACTCTTTTTTGGGCTGGAAAAAAGGCAATGTTGTTAGGTACCGAGGACGTTCAGGGATGACTAGGTCATCCCCAGTACCTAATGGCGTCATCAAGTCCCTTATTTTGTGTGAAACGCCATTTCCGAGACGTTTCCTTTTTTTTTGCATTTTTGGAACCGCACCGGGGACGAGATCCGTCCCAGCGTCCCCGTGCTGTCCTCGGGACGGGAGCGAGTTAAATTGGGCAGGGGATGCGTCCCCGTGGAGCATTCCCTGATCACTCTTTCATCCCTGTAAAGTCCTAGTTAGCCCACAGGACCATGGCAAAATGGGCTAACGACACATCACGAATTAATGGGCTAGAAAAGGGGACATTACAGAGATGGGAGGAAGGGCAACGCAAGTGTGGGCATAGGTCAGAGAGAGCTTTGAAAATATAGAGTTGCCATTGCGTTTAAGAAAGTAGAGGATGAATGCGCAAAACTTAGATTCTGAGTGAAGAAGAGGGTGAGAGTTAGAGAAGCTATTGAAGACCACATTCATAATAAGTGTTTTAAGATTTAGAAGATGTAATTTGATTTTTGAAATTTGGAGGTAGTTTGAATAACAGTCTCTGTTTTGTAATATTTTGAAGTTTTGAGTTTGAAATTTTAATGCTGAGGGAGTACCTCTGCATCAAAATTGTGATATTCAGTTTGATTATTCTTTGAATTATAAAAGTTTGTAACTTACAAGTTTCAACTTTCAGCCTTTGTTTGATATAAATATGTTATATAAGTGAACAATAATATTATAAGTGATTTATGCTATTATGATTATGAAATGGATTATTGGCTCACTTCTTTTCACTTTAAGCTATTTTTGATTTAATATTTTAAATAAAAATATTTTTAGCATTATTTCATTCGCTGTGATCCTGCTGCTGCACCCACCATCCCCAAAATTGAGAAAACCTTTTCCATTCATATGTACCTCGTTGGCCATGCCAAGAACTCGGAGAAACAGTGGCTTTCATTAGGTTTTTAAATTTAAAATTTATTGAATTGGTAGGATCTTGATTTGCATTATCTGCGAATTGCAATGATGAACCTATCCTGATCCCATATTATTTGCTCAGTACCTTTGTTTAATTTGTCATTGTATATACCGTATCAGTTTTCTCAATCGTATTTTATCGTCAATTGTTCCTTCCTTTTATCAGTGGCAGTTCTTATTCTTTTTGAATTTTATACTGTTGTGCCCAAGTTCCTGATAAAGGTAGATAAAAAGAGTAAATAGCTAATTATTATTTGTAGCTAGTGTTATTTAATTTTCTCCAATGTTATTCATTATTTCTTTGAAAAATTGTGCATTCTATAGTTAATTAATACTCTTAGGACTAATCTCTTTTTTCTTATTTGATTTATCTCTTAAAAATATATCTTTAGTATATGAGTTGTTACTAAATGGAAAATGCTGGAAGATATTATGTAATACTTGTGAAACATGTCTGGCCAGATATCTTCGTTCACTAATATTTTCTGATAATGGTTTTGAATCGACGATTGCTGCATCAATATTCACTACTTTGTTACAGTCCCAGTCTGGGCTTACTGTTCTTGAATTGTGTGACAATAAGGTAATTGTACAATTTATTGTGATTTGCTTTCTGGGAGTATTTAAGATTGTACCCAAGTTTTGAATATGAATAATTATTCATTTGACTTTTTTTAGTTAAGGTTTTACTTTTTATCGACGGTAAATTTTATGTTACTTGTTTTGGTAACTATCATCTTCATTGTTGTCCCCTTTGCTGATTTTGCAGCTCTCAGGCTGGCTTTCTTCAGAACTTTTGAATTCTCCTCATTTTAGTTCATTCCCAAGAAATGGACAATACTTCTTGAGATCGCTAACTGAGCTTAATCTGAGGTTTAAAATTTTCTATGAAGCATCAATGTCATTCTTGTTCATTTGTTTATCCATAGGCACCGACGGTCTTCTGAAATTGGTTGTATGATCTCAGGGGAAATTTGCTAGAAAGCCATGATGTGGATATACTAGAAAAAGTCCTGGAATGTTTGCCTGAATTGCAAAAGCTTGATCTAAGTGATAATCCCATTGGAGATGACGGTGTAAGGTTAGGCACTGGGATATCCAGTTTCATTGCAGAACATAAGTTTATTTATAATCTATGAAAAGATTAAAATATTTATAACGGATTAATGTGCAGGGTTTTGATTCCCTACTTCCAAGACATTCGCAGCAATGATATGCATATGGTGGATGTCAATATTGCAAATTGCAATATTTCTTGTGTAGGAGCATCTTTACTCTTTGACAGCCTATCAATTTTAAAGAAACCGCTTAATTCACTGGGACTTGCTTATAATGACCTGGGCAGGTAAAAATATGAAAACATGTCTGAATACGTACCAATTTTATATCTGTTTGTCATATCCTTGAAAGAAATTCCATTTCTATGGCTAAGATTACCCTCAAATTCAGCTCTGTTGCAACTGCTCTAGCAAAATTCTTGAATAGTGTCCCCACCGAACGGCTTGACATTAAAGGCATTGGACTTGGATTTTCTGGGTGCAATGAACTTCAGGAAGCAATTTCATACAACCAAAGTCTTGTCTATTTGAATTTAAGGTAAATGTTCTGGTTAGATATTCAGCATATTCTTTCATTAACTTCTACTGTAGTGATTAATAATCACCTTTTTAAGGGGTATGATTATAGACAGATATTGAATTTGTGGACTTGAAACTCCATTTTAGAAACTGAGAATTGTGCCTGTTTGTGTGCTGCAGCAAAAATCGCGGTGGCTTGGCTGTGGCAACAATGTTATCAAATATTATTTCACACTCACATAAAATAAGGGTTATCAATGCAGGCTACAACATTCTTTGTTTGGAGTCATTGAAACTTATTGCCGCTGGGTTGAAGAAGTCAAAAGGTATTGGCTTTAACTTTCTGTGGTCTTTGTAACTTTTCTCCCTATCATTGCATTAGCAGCTTTTTTGGAATTACAGCATTCATTTTTTGGGTAACTTCATCACATCTCTTGGTTAGTGATCCCATCCCTGTTGATTCTTGTAAGATCTGATTTCTCTTGTTACATTTCTGTTTGGAGTCTTCAAAACTCATTGCCAATGGCTTGATTCTGTCAAACATATTGCGTTTAAGTGTCTTTGGGCTTCGTAACTTCTCTCACCACGACTACATCCTCAATGTGGTTGGAACTACGTCATTCATTTCTTGGGTAACTTCATCACATCTCTTGTTTAATGATCCCATCCCTTTTGACTCCTTTAAAATCTCAACTTCTCATTAAATCTTTCTGTTGAAGTTGTCAAAGTTCATTGCCAGTGGCTTGAAGTGGTGAAAAGTTACTGCCTGCACTTTCTACGGTCTTTGTAACTTCTTTCGTCATTATTATCTCATTGTATCTCATATTATCCATTTCTTTGAGCAGCTTTATCACATCTCTTGATTAGTGATCCAAATCCTACCAACTTTTTTCTAAGATCTCTATTCCTTTTGTTGAAATATGATAGCGTCGATCAGATATATATGAATGAGAATATACAATACATACATGCATATATATTAACGCATGTATATAATAGTTATGACTATTATTATACATACATTAATGTCTATACATATACATATTTATGATGATAAAATATTCTCACTGATATAATCGATTATCATAAGTAATGAATGATAGTTGTTCATTAAGTTGATAACTATCATTCATTACTTATGATAGTTATCGACTTAACGAATAACTATCGAATGTTATTAACAGCTATACCTTAACCGATATTGAATCGTTATTAATGATAATACTCGATCGATATTGAATCGGTATCTTGCAATATAGATGGTCGATATACTTATCGGTATTAATACATGGTTTACCGTAAGTTATCGATAGTAGTCTATAAGGATTGACATGCAAATACTAATCGACTCTATTATCATTCACTACATTTGTTACCAAGGGTCACGAAGATAGTAAGACGTGACTCATTAATGAGTCACGGCTTATTATCTTCATGACTCTTCATTATAATATATATATGCAGAACAATAGATGGCTGATAACATATCAAAATCGAATATATTGTATTCAGCAACCTGCATACAAAAGAAGTATTAGTAATTAATATATATTCACAATATATTAATAAAGTAAAAGATATACATAACTATAAACTTATCATTTAAAGAGAAGTTTGTTTAGCATTTACATGGTATTAGAGCCAAGTTAAAGAAGATCCGAGAAGCTTTCAAACTTAAGACATTTAAACATAATTTATAGCACATCACATTTCCATGGCAAGCGTTATCAGATTTGAGGATAGGCTTGAAGGAGGAAATAACTTTTCATCATGGAAGTTCAGAATACTAATGATATTAAAAGAAAATAAGGTTGAGCCATCCGTAAGAGAAGACAAGACAAAACCGGAGAATGATCCAGAGAAAACTACATGGATTAAAGGAAACGATAAGGCCATGAAAATCATAATCGATGGAGTCAGAGACCATATTGTACCACTCTTGACAAAATATGAAACGGCATATCACATGTTTAAAACACTTGTAAACACTTATGAAATAAGTAGTGCCAGCAAGACCTTAGCCCTGAAGAGAGAGATTAACCATATAAGTATGAACAAAAACGAATCAATCAACTCATACTTTATGAGAATCTCGGCTCTAAGAGATCAACTGTCAACACTTGGGTACAAGATAGAATGTAAGGAATTATCATTAATTGCCTTAGATGGTCTACCTGACTCTTGGGAGACATTTGTTTCAGGCATCAGTGCTAGGTCTAAGTTTCCAAAATTTGAATGGCTAAGATCAAATTGTCTCCAAGAAGAATCACGACTAGCAAAGAAAGGACTCTTGAAGAAAACTATTGATGAAGATCTTCATTTATTAAATGTAAATACCCACAAGAAAGAAAAGAAGAAACATTTCAAGAAAAGGAAAAACAATCATGGGAATGGTAAATCCAAGAAAGATATGTCAAAGGTACTAACACCATTCCCCTCCATCGTATCAAACTCTCATGTCTTATGATTGATTCACTTCAACAATTGATCAATGTGGTGTTAGTAGGGGAGCTGCAATAGGGTGCCCTTGACCTCCAACTCTAGGCCCAAGGTCAGGACTTTATCCTCCTTGAGCTCATGTGGTCCTTGACCATCATCATGAGGTGGCCTCGTGGTCCTTAACCATCTTTACGAGGCACCATACCCAGTGAGGAATCTTTCATAGTTCCCCCTCCTTGCACTCCCTTCTTTCTTTCCACATGATCAATAATTACAGAACTTCATATTGATGAATGTATATATATTTAGATTCAAGCATATTTCTTATTGCATATAATCTGATATAAGCAATATTACTTCTTCATAATGTAGTAATGCCTTTTTGTAGATATATTTGCTGTTTCTTTGATAAGTAAGAAATTATAAATAAGATTATAATTCCTAAGCAAGAATTCATAAATGAGATACTTCATACCAATTTCTAAATAATATTCTGATCCTCTATGCTTGAGTAATACCACTGGAAGGCAAGTCTGATTGGTTCGATCTGCTCTTTTTCTCTTGCTACCTGATTTGCTGTTCTAATGTTGCTGCTTTGCTCTAAGTCCATGTGTGTTCTTTTGGTGCTGTTCGATTGTCTCTGCTGTACATGTGTTTTCTTGTTTGACGCCCTCTTGGAGTCTGTCGTTTGCTATATTTATACCTTCTTCCTGGGACAGAAGAGTCACGTCTCTTCCAATTGGTGTCCCCTCAACTTGATAATTGCATCCCTTGGTTAATATTAAATTGCACCTCTTGGAGACAATTATATTGTTGCTCTCAATCTTCCTTTCTCTGCTCAACATTTGATGATTATATTAAAAAATGCTTACCTCTAATACTTCAAAGTTCAAACAACTCCCTATATATATCTTATGAAGTGTCTCATCATTAGGGATGCATTGCTACTTGAAGAGGGTCGGCTTTCATAAATAAATTGATTTTATTTTAATCTCAAAGCTGCAGAGTAAGAGGTTGGCCAGCATAACAAACCTTTGAGTTATTGTGACTTATGAACTGCCGCCTTTGTAAATGTACTTCACTGTTTCTTTTAATCATAATCTAGTTTCAGTTTGTGATAACTTTTATTTAATTTCCTATCATAGCCTTTAATTGAATCAACTTCCTCAAATGATTCGGTAATGCTGAATGCAAATAATATCTATATCGTTTGTCCTTTCCTTATCATATTACCATATTTTTGTGAAGATGCCCTACAACAGAAATACCCAGTCTCACCCTTATTTGCTGCAGCAATATCAGCACTAGCAACTGTCATTGCACCTATCCTCCAGCAGCCATAAAGACTATATGTCATACCATGTATCAAGCTATCTATCACGGTTTTGCCACATGTTTCTTCTTATTAAAGATGTCAAACAAACTGCACCTTAGGCACTTAACAAACTGCAAATAAAAGGCAGTATCAAAAATTATAGTCTGGCCCTACATCCATTGCTCATGCAAATTTGGCCAGTAGATATTTATTCTACTCAAGATGCCTACATAATTACTCAATACTTGCACAATACTTTTGAAGACATATGGATGTTTCTGGGTGTGTAATGTCCTTTGATATGGCAGCACAAAGACTCGTGCTGATGCAGACTCATTATTAATTTCCTGGGCTTTTATTCGCAGAAAATCGTGAGGTCTTATAAATAAGATGATTTTCTGATAAATGTTGTTTGCTTGGGTATTCTTCATGTCAGGGACATGACAGATAATATATTCTCAAAAACATCATTTTTTTACATTGACACAAGAAGATGCATGTGCATAAGTTCTGAATGAGTTATATTAGAAGAAACAAACACTTCCTTTTGTAGGAAGTAGATGAGGATTTACTTGGCTTTTCTTGCATTGCATCCTGTTACTTTATTTGATTTCTTTCACAAATAGCAAGTTTCCGAGCTTTGGCGCAGCTAACTTATTTATTGAACTTTGTTCAGGTCAAATAAGATGTGTAGATTTAAGAGGAAATTCTGAGGCATACCATGCCAAAACCTTGGGCATCTTTAATGAGTTCCAATCAGATGGAAAATCAGTTGTAATTCTCCCATCGTCCTCTAATGTTAGCATTGTCCATGATGACGATCCATAATTGATGGGAGTACAATATAATGGTCAGTTGCTTTCATATCTTGATAATCTTTTTGCAATGGTGTCTAGGAGATCGTTAAGCCGTCATTTCCAATTTAAAGGGATTGCATTATATCTAGTTCTTGATTGTTGAGATGTAAAAGTTGCAATCTGACCAGCTAGGCCATGTATAATGATGGAGAAGTGTACAATTAGTCGATTGAATTAAGAAGCTAATGCAAGTTTACTTTATGCGATTAGAAGTTTCCTTTTAATTGTAAAAGACAACCTTCAATCACAATGGAATGTGTCAGTTTCATTATCAAATGACAAACTTTATAAATTGCATTCTGAATTATTTTTGTATAGCTTCTAAGCTTTTTATTTGAAAATGTATTGAATAAAAAACTTTTTAGAATGTTTACACAATAAATTTATTAAATGGGACGGGTTCATGTATATATATATATAATGTTTTGGTGTTTTAGGTGGGATAAATAGGTCAGGTTGGGTTTTACTTCCAAACAATGGTAGACAAGGCAATGATAAATTCTCTTATGAGCTTTTGCGAGGGTAGTTTTCAACACAAAATGGTGTTTGGCTTGACAGTGATCTAATATTATACTTAAGGGTTAGGTTGATTGGCATGGTATTCTATCCTAAGCTTGCTCATGAAGTCAAAACCTAGGGCTCCCAAAGTTGAGCAAACATTAGGTTAATTAAAAGATATCCTTCGATGATGAAATACTGTTATGGACTTCCACAAGAGATGTTTGATTTGGTTGTGACCTAAAATATAACCTTGACCTTTTAAGGTATTCTAATTTGAAGTTCCTTATATATTTTTTGTTTTTCTTAATTGTCTGCTCTCATGGTGCAATGCAGTTATAATACTTGGTAGGGCATGCACAAGTTTTATAGGTGATGTGGATTATATGGTGCACATTATTTTCTTCTTGTTTGGTAGTCCCATTGACCTTCATAATCCTTTTGTTGTCACGGTTGGAACTGAGACCTTTCATTTCAATTGTGTTTTACATATGATAGAAACTTGAGAGTATCCCATAGTCTTTAGATCAATTCTTTTATCCTATATGAAGCATGCAATCTAAAATTATAGTGTATGTGTTCATATACATTAAAGGGCTTCGTGTGAGTCATTGATATTTGTGACTAGTCGTTAATTTTAGATAAACTACTTTTATCTTCTCTATGAAGCATGCGTTCTAAATTTATAATATTTGTTCATATACATTAGAACTGTAAGTGTGTCAAGTCATCTGATCCTCATGAGTTGAAAATGGACTTTTGATGGATTGTTGTATCATTTGTAATATTGTTTGACATTGTGGCTTTATTATATTACATTTTGGATGAACATGTCATATAAATTTGCTACGAACTAAATACATTTCACTTGATGATTTTGAAAAGAAGCAAAGGTTGATTGGGTTGTTGCCTTGGCTCTTTGAAGACTATTCACATTCGCATGTTAATGATTTTGAAATGATTTGAACTCATCATGTTTTACCAATTAAATGGTGACAAGTTCAAGTTCAACATGGATAAAAATCATCAATTGTTGGAATATTGTCATTGATGTCAAATTAGGAGCAGAGATGAGGAAGAGAGCTAAAGAGCAGAGATAGGGAGCAACGATAATAATTGAAGCAATATAATATAGGCAGAAATATTAAATAAATGCAAAAAGAAATATGTCCGACTCCTTTTAAGAGGTGCCCTGATTTAAGGGAATGAAATTAATTTTTTAATTAATTTCTTGTCTAGGTCCTTAGAAGGGACGACCCACTTGGGCAAATAAGTTGAAATAGAAAATGCCTCTTGGCCAAACACCTTAGGTTTGGCCGCCCTTTATTGGGCAAGCAAAAATAAAATAATTTTTCATGCTCTTTTGGTCGACCTTCATGTTTTTGACTGCCCAATTTTGGAGGGAAATAAACGAACGTGAAATAAACAAAATTATTATTTTCTCGTTGGCTGACCTATGTAAGGAGATGATACTGTTTTATGAAAAGGTGCAACAAGGGGTATAAATAAGAGGTTATGTGAAGATCATTTAATCAAGCAATTTATCGAATATCATTCCATCAATAGCAGATTTGGAGCATACCTTAGAAGCAGATTTAGAGCAGACCTTAGAAGCAGATCTAAGCTGATTTTAGGAGCAGACTTGAAGGCAAATTTTCATAGACCTAAAGGGTGAATTGCAGAAGGCCTAAGAGCATAAATTGAAGCAAATTTGTGTAGACCTAAAGGGCAAACTATAGTGGGCACTGAGGCAAATTTGTGCCGGCCTAAAGGGTGATTTGTAGCAGATCTTGTAGTGAATTTGTGCAGACCAAAGTGTAGATCTTCTAGGACAAATTATTGCAGATTTGAAGGCACTTTTATTGCAGACTTCAAGGGAGAGTTGTTGCAGATATTAAAGGCTATCTATCGTGATATTAAGGACATTTTATGCAGATTAAGGGCAAATACTTGCATATCTATGTGTAGAGATTCTTGAGCATATTTGAGAAGTGTCTTAGAGCTGATTGGAGAAGATGGTTAAACATTCATAATTTCGTTCTTTTAGAGGTTGGTGCCTCAATTCCAAAGAGATTGGTGTCTCTTGCTGATTTGTGGTTATTGGTGTCTCCAACGAGTTGGTGCCTTCAAATCTTCTAGAGGAGATTGGTGTCTTTTGTGGGTTGGAGCCTACAAAGTTGTAAGATTTTCATATAAAAAGCAAAATTTAGTTGTGGTTTTCTCCCGCAAGGGTTTCAACATAATATTGTGTCCATCTTGTGTTCTAATTTGCTAGATCTTACTTGTGTGGATGTCTTGCTTATTGCTTAAAATCGCTGAAGTTATAAATTGAAAAGGTGTTCTTATATTGATTCCCCCAGCTCTCAATTGAAGTGTACTGATTCCTCCCATCTCACAGTTTAAGTGTGTGTGTGTGTGCGTGCACGTGTGTGTTCATCCGTGTATGTGTGCATGTGCGTGCACGTGTGGTTTGTGTGGTGTGTATGTGCGTGTCTGCATGTCTGTGTCTGTCTGTGCGCGTGCGTGTCTTTTCTTCAATTGGTATTAGAATGGGCTCCTTTGAAAAAGATGATCTACTTGAAGGAAAGATCTTAAGAACACACATGGCAGTCCACGAAGGGTTTTTCCTCAAGACAAGCTTCATTGTTTGATGGGAACAACTATGCTTTTTGGAGTTTCAGGATGCACAACCATTTGATTGCCCATGGATTTGATATATGGCAAGCAGTTGTGGATGGTTACATGTGACACCATCTACTCCACCTATTAATTAACCCGGGAAAAGAGCATTCAGGAACAATTCAAAAGCTTTGAATGCAATTCTAAGTGGACTAACTAAAAATAAATTAGTTAAGGTCATGCAATGCACATCAAAAAAATAAATATGGGAAAAGCTTTAAAAGACTTCTGAAGGAGATAACCAGGTGAAAAATGCTAAGCTCCAAACCCACATGAGGCTATTTGAAAGCCTAAAGATAAAGGAAGAAGAAAACATTATTGTCTACTCTCCATGTGGAAGTTGTGAACACTATTAGTGGTCTTGGAGAAACAAGTGATGATGAGGTTATTGTACAGAGTGTTAAGATCTCTTTGCATGAGATATGATGCAAAATTTTGGCCCGAAAAAATGGACTTGAATACCTTGAAGATGGATGAGTTACATAATATTCCTAGATATATGAAATGAAGAGCGAGAATGGAACAACATCAATCAAGAAGCCATTTTTAAAGCATCAAGGAAAATTAAGAACAAAGTTCCATCATCAAGCAAATGGTCAAGCGATGAGGAAGAAACCTAATTTGTGAAAAAATTCAATAAAGGATCCAGGAAATGCAAAGTTAAGCATACTCTTAAATGTTTTAATTGTGGCAATATAGGTCACTGTGGCCAAATGTCCATAGGTTGGAAGTGAAAGCAGTGAAGAAGAAAAAGTATATTATGACAAGAGAAAAGACAAGAAAAAAATATCATAGCAAGAAGTAGCAAAATCCAAGAAGAGTTTTTGAAGACACAAAAAGAGCCTGTATGGCCATGGAAGTAATAGCTCATCTGAAAGTGATGAAAGCTTTTTAGAAAGCGGAAGAGAATAATTTTTTTCCCCAACCATGAAAATGAAAGGAGAATCTCAAAGATGTGAAGATATAGAAAATTAAAAACTTGAAAGCAAGGACACTATAGCAGATATTGAGGAAGAATTTACCGTTGTTATTGACGAAATCAAGAGACTCAAGGAAAGGAACTCAAAGCTAAAAGATGAAATTTGAGAGGATGGTGAAAAATCCAAGAAGACAATTATGGACTTAAAGACTCAAGTGGAAGAAGCCAGACACATTGAGGATGTTTTGAAAGAGAAGCTAAAGGCAAAAATCTTGGAATGTGGGAAGCTTAAATAAGAGATTGTTTCCCTAAGGAAGGAGCTAGAAAGGACCAAAGAACAAATAAGAAGGAACATGGAGTTTGACAAGAGTTTTGAAATGTTAGAAGACTATTAATTCACAGAGATCACCCTTTGTCAAATTTAATCTTTGCTTTAATGGAAAAAGTTTGCTTGCTACAAAGAAGTTGGATAGTAAGAATTATGTCGCAACTCTCAAAAGTTTCAACAAAGAAGTAAGAAAGGATATGAGCAAAGCAGAGAATCAAAAGGAACCAAGTAAGGAGGATAAAGCCTCGTAGTTCAAGGAACCAAAAAAGACAATCCCAGGTTCAACTATTCTTTTCATTGCTATTGTTTTTCTTGCATTCAATATGGTCATAGAGCATTAGAATGTATAGTGTACAGAAGAAATGATTTTTGATTTTCAAAGAGGAACTTCAACTTATTTGCTCCCCTAATGGATTTAACATCATAAATTATAAGTGTAACAACTTTGGACACAACTAAGTTTTGTAGAAGTACCTTTGTTATGCCGCCAAAACAAAATAAGAAAGAAGAAGTTCGTGACAAGAAGGATGTACCAAACAAAGTTTGAAGAAAGGAACAAGAGATAAAGGAGAGTTCTATGCTTGTACTTGTAGCTTTATATGCTTAAGATGAGACAAACCAATGGTACATTGATAGCGGATGCTCAATTCACATGATTGGTGAGAAGGGAAAACTCCTCTCTTTGAAGGTGGATGAAGGAACGGTAAAATTTGGAGACAACGCTACAACAAAAATAAGACACAAAGGTACACTCAATCTGGACAATGGAAGAATCAGAACAAACGATATTTTATATGTTGAAGGACTAAAGTATAATCTACTAATTTTTAGTCAAATGTGTGAGGAAGGGCACACCTATACATTTTATTCTGGAGGATGTAAAATTATGAAAGATGGATAACTAATAGCTGATGCCTATAGAATGGATGGAAATCTTTGTTAACCCAATTCTTGAACCCTGGCAAATTTCAAAACTTTGCATCTTAAAAGTCAAGCTATATTGTAGCACATGCTCTTGTATACCTAAATAGGAATTTCTAAGTGCACTTCATGATCGGTTGACAACCAAAGTCCGTTGATACGCTAAGATGCCCAACATGCTTGGAATCGAGAGTTTATCCTGTTCCAAGACTCGCTAAATGTCTGATTTGGTTCAGATTTTTCATTCGGACCTGACCAATAAAGTTAAAAATTATTGATAAAATTTGAGAATTTCGAGTGCTAAGTCGGGGAATCAGGCGCTTTGTGAAATGTGGAACCAAGTAAAAGTACGTACGAAAAGCATAGTTGGGTGTTATGTGCATTTCCTGAATTCCTCAAAACCTCGATAACCTGAAATGGCCAAAGCCCTAATACGAAACTAATGCTCAAGGAAGGAAATGATTAAAGTGGTTCTTATATACTCGAAGCATCTTATATGTGATTTGTCATGCTAAGAGAAGTCCTGACCCAGAATAGGAAGAACATATTTGCCAAAAAATATAAAATGTTGTTGAAGATATATGTGTGATGGAAGATTGTGGATCAATTGATTGTTCTGGGCCCATTAACATAGACAATGTCCAACCTCGACATACATCTTCTCGGTCTTTTATTAGTGGGAACCTTGAAAAAGAGTGTGGTCATCCATCGGAATGGTAATGAAGAAGAGCTGATCTTGATATTGAAATCATAGCTGCTCTGTTAGAACCAAATTTCATGAACTTTGCTGACATTCCTCTCAAATAGTAATCGCGAATGATAGACAAAAACCAAAGTGCAATGAAATAGAGGTGGGAAGAATGAAAGGCCCGATATGGTTGAAAAATCAGAATGAAAAGAATATTATTGCTCCAATTGTCAAGGATACCATTGAGAAAAGGAAACACTTCAAGTGCATGACATGTTTATAAGGAATGTATTGGTTTCGAATTGCTTGCAGTCCTCGACAAGGCTCACAAAGAGTTGAATTCCTCATATGCAAGCCTCATAATGACGACTTTCCCCTCCAAGTGATACAAAGAAATGCATCTTGTCTCTTATAAACCATCGCCGTGGATATCAGGAAAGATCAGTTCAGTGTAAAGCATAGAAGGCATGTAGACTTTATTCTGTTGCAATGACATTCACAAGAAGCACAAAAAAATGTAGAATCGTGGACAATGCACATGAATTGTTTAACAAAATGCTCGAGGTGTGTGGAGTACGAAAGTAGAGAGAAGGCGATGATCTATTTGACAAATTGCTTCACAAGATATTGGCTCGATGGTAATGGAATTGGCACATAGGTCTATTGTTTCATGACTTGCCTCATACGAATTAATAAACCAGTGCCCTCATTAGATTATATCATTCCCCCATAAAGTGATGATTTGTTGTTGATCACACTAGCTCATCTTCACTTTATTGATAGAACCGTATTGAGCAAGTAGTGAAAGAGTTGTCGATGAAGTGTTGGATAAAACATCATCAAAAGCATGTGGTCTCATTGCATATATATGGATTACAATTGGGTGGGAGTTCTCTGAACTTCAGATTAATACCACTAAACACGACGGTTGAATAGAGACATCATAGTCGTCTCGGGATGTGTCAGGTCCAGTTCTTTGATGGACATTGTTTCTTTTGTTTATTACCATTATATTGTCTGTGATATTCTCAAATTAAGCTCAAGACATATGTGCAAAAACGTATGGTACCGAGAATGAGGATTTTTTTTGCAGCTTGACATGAATGACATATCGATTACAAAGTCTCCTCCCAAAATTATTGTGTGGCTCAAACAACTATTTCCCTGACAAAGTATGTATGATCAACAAGGAACAAGCCTTCAATAGCTCTGGTAAGGGAAATCCAAAGGATTTTATAAGTTTAAAGAAACCTTTTATAGGAAGGATAAGGTATGCATGCTTTAAAAGAAGAGATTGACAAGTGTCTTTATTATATTAAAAATGATCCTCTACAATGACACTTCATTTTCTTTAATAATTATTTTACTCAGGAAGTTTCTTTGGGAAGTTATATAGAAAGATTTTATAGAATCTTTAGTTACCAAGAATCAGTTACGAAGTGAAAGAGGTATTCAAGGAGGATTTTCTTTTCTGAAAAGGCTTACGCTCTAGAGAGGGAGTCTTTTCTGATTTTATTTTTGTAAAAGGAAGAGAAGGGGGTATTTTGTTGTCTCAGGCATAACCATTGTAGAGGGGGTAGAGGGGCATTGTGGACTGTGTCATTTGCTTTGTATTTAAGGGAGGAAAGATAGTTTCAAGACTTTGTGTTTGTTTATATTTTTTTTAGTTGTAAATATAGCTTTGTATTGTTGTAGTGTTCGTTATGGTGTTTTTCTTGTACACTTTGGCTATGCATATTTTTTTATCTTGGAAACTTTGAGTTCTGAAACATTCATTTATTTGAAGCAAACCATCGAATCTTTCCTTTTATTCACTTAATGCATTTAGGAGATGAATTTTGTGTCATTTTCTCTTTTTCTTGTAAATTAGTAATTTGCATCTGCAACATGCCTATGCTTAGGTGTTAGTTTCCTTTTTTGCTTTCCGGTTAAAAGCATACCCCAAAAATCTAATTTTTATTAAAAGAGGGAGTTGTACCTCCAAAATTTAGAGGAGGATTATCCATTCAGTGAAAATCCCTCTAACTGTTCGTTCGTTTTGTCTTTCAACTTGGGCATCAATGAGTCATTTTTAAAGGTTATTTTAGAAAGACAAAAATCTGAACAAACAATCTCTACATTCTTACAGAGGTTAGAAGTGAAAATTGCTACATGGGACAAGAAGATGAGAATAGGTAATGGCACAAGAAGACAAGATTCCTAAATTTTGACAATATTGTGAAGATTAGCAAAAGGAAGCCAACCACTCAACCACTCAACCTCGTTGGGCCAAAACCGCACGCCTTTAAGGCACTTAACATATATACACGCGGTTTTAAAAACGTTAAGTTTATCCCCAACATCGTGAATGTGGGATAAATGGCCTTAGCTATTTCCACAACAGACTTCAAAGCAACGACGCGATCGATTCATTGGTACAGTTCCACCCGATCTGATCGTGCAAGTGAGACCCCTGAGAAATTATAATACTTCGTTCCAACCTTCTTCCATACCTGAATCCGATACGAAACCACGCAAGTCCTTTGAAAGATTGAAAATCCGCCATGAAAGATGTCTTAAAATCTACACAAAATTAAAATGGTACCCTTAGAAATGAGAGTACCAACAGATTCAATAGAGGCGAAGAATTTAGATCAAATGAGTTTCGAGAATGTTGTTAAAAACATGGGATAAGAATTTAATATTCAGTAGCAAGAAACCAAAGGGAAAATGGAGTAGTGGAGAGAAAGAATAGAAGCAGCCAAGGAATGACAAGAGCCATGCTCAATAAAACCAAGATAGCTAACACATTTTGGAAAGAAATGATTCATATAATTGTGTACATCTCTAATTGAGCTCAAATTAGGGTAAACAACTGTTGGTGTTTTAAATTGTTGCACCTAGCAAGTTATTCTCCTAGGTTATAAACACACACGTAATTTAGTTTACTTAGGGACCACATAGGAATATTCCCACTTTTGGTGGTGTTATCACATTATCACTTTTCCACTATAAGTGGGACCTCCACCTTTGGTAGACTTATCACTTTTCCACATTTGGAGGGTGATCCGCCTTTTGTGAATGTTTTGCACAAACACCTTTTCACCTTGGAAGGTGATCCACCTTTAGTGGAGATGTGACACAAATGTATTTCCACTTTGGAGGGTGATCCACATTTACTGGACATGTGACACTTCCACTTTTCCACCTTTGGTAGGTGATAAGTTATAACTTTTTGTCTCATGTCATAAGATTACAATATTTGTCATAATCTTATGCACTCCTTTGTTTTCACTTTCGTCTATTTAACCAAGAGGTTTCCTTTGTTATACCATTCCAATTGATTCAATTAAGTAAATATAGTTAATTGAATCTAGTTGATCGATTCTATTGCATTATTGATAGGAATACATTTTATTCGTATCATATTGATTTTCTCTTGTTATTGTGCTTTACATTAGGCCTCTAGATCTTAGGTGGCTACCTTCATAGATAAATCTTATGACAACAAAGAACTGTTGGCAGTGGGCCAGTGTCCCTCGCAAGATTCGCGACATGGTTTAACAACCTCCAGTGGATTCTGTAAGTCTAGTGGTTGTATTGGGCATTAATGGGTCGATCTTTTGGTGCAAAGACAACCACTACTTGTAACAAGTGGTTTCAGAGCTTGGTCACAGGTTCGAATCACGCAGGCCATGACGAGTGACGCTGGGAGGGGATTGTTGGTAGTGGGCCAACGTTCCTCGCAGGATTCGCGACATGGTTTAACAACTTCTAGTGGATTCTATAAGTCTAGTGGTTGTATCAGGCATTAATGAGTCGATCTTCTGGTGCAACAGAAACCACTACTTGTAACAAAAACTCAATATGCACTTTGGAATAAAATACTTGCATTAGTGAAGTATTTCAAGGTTTACGAAAATAAATGCTATGTAAGGAGGGCTGAGGAAGATTTGGGTAAATTCAAATCCAAAAGCGATGAAGTTATCTTCCTTGGATACTCCTCGAGGAAAAAAGCTTAGAAGTGCTATAATAAGAGATAACAAAAATTTGTTGAAAGTGCAAATATGAGAGTAGATGAAGAAAGGCATCAAAAAAAGATAGTACATAAGATTGATTATTTCAAGGAAGAAAGTTGTAAATAAGAAACAAAGGAAGAGAAGGAAATTGAAGAAGTTGAATAAGGAAATCCTAAAATATGATCAGAGGCACCACCTAAGACACCATCCAAATTTGTTCAAAGGAACCATACTGAAGATTTGATTATCAAAGGCAAAGACACATAAATTCAAACAAGAAGAAGACTTGCAAATACAACAGAACATCCAAATCTATGTTTACTTTCCAAAATTGAGCTAAAGAACTTATTTTTTTCTATTAAATATAAAGGGTCAACATCAGTTACATAGTACCACAAACCATGATAGCTTTTACAAGATCATACATGAGACTCCACAGCAGGAGACATTGAGAAAGTTAAGGTATTACATGCCTTTTGTCATATACAATTGTATATACAGTTTAGACAAAATCTCATACTACAAAAATATACAAAAAGAGACAAGTGTTATCATCTAGAAGAACTATTAAACCCACGCTGTCCAAGCATTTGGTACTTCAGACCATTTCAACACATTGTTGTTCCGAATGAAGAGTGCAAATGGATGTGCCATCTCAGAGGTTCTGAGCACTGGTCCAATAACAGGTGGTCTGGCAACAATAGGAGCAGCTTGCACTTCATTCTCTCTGTTTTATCTCTCCTTGTCTTTGTTCTCTTTCAGCTGTTGGATGAATTGGTTCAATGTAATGTTAAAGTTATATTTATCTTTATCCACTTTAGTTGAAGTGTAACAATAGGCCACTTCATTTCTATTGACCTCTGCTGCTCCTTCCCTGATCAACTTTATGAACTTTTGCTCTTTTAATTGTAGAATCACGATTACGTGCAGGGTAATTTTATAATAAACGAGTCTTTGAAGAGACTCAATAAGGTACCTAACCTTACCATTGAAAATATCATCATTTCAAAGCTTCTAGATATGCCATAGAATAAGTACAGAAAGTGTAGACCAAAATAAGTTACAACATTTGTTAACACTCAAGAATTTTCCAGTTACCACATGAATCAAATTGAAAATGATATTCAAGACCAGTCCAAAGTTCCCCATACTTCCCTAGCAAATACACAGTCAAAGAACACATGAAAAGCTGATTCACCATATTTACACACTGAACATATGTTTGGTTCCCCATTGGGTTTTTTGAATGGTAATCTATGTAGGAGGAGGCGCCACATAAAGCAAGCAATCTTGGGTTCAATAGGTCTGTGCCAAAGGCTCAACAGATGTTTGTTCTAGGCAGGGGGTCAAAGTTTCCAAATGGTGGTCAATGATATCAAGATTGTCAGTGAGAAGCTTGTAAACATATTTGGCTTTAACCAAGGTAAATGGGTACCATCGGGCCACTTCATATGGGAAATCCTATTTGCAGATTCCCCACAATATTTGGGCAGGTTAAGGCACTTGCAGACATCCTTCAAAGTAGTGTATGTTCTCCAATGTGATTGGGGGATGTCAAACTTATTCACCAATTATTACCAGCTGATAATGTTACCTTCTTGTATGATGTCTTGGCAGCAATTGACCCCCTTAGAAGCCCATCTCTTTGTAGAGCATCCTTGTAGTAAAGCAAGAGGTTTGTCACCATGAGAGAGGTTCCACCCAAAGAAACGTGAATCAGAATCGTCTCGGAATCGGCAAGGCCGAATCGAATCGCGAATCGCCCATGAATCGGAATCGAATCGCCCATGAATCGACAAATTTAAAAAACCCTTAAAATTTAGAGATTTTAACAATTTATAACTTATTTCATGCACCCTTTATTGAATATAACTTAAAAACACTATAACATCATCAAATAGAAGCTAACATACATAAACAAGGAACATAAATGATAAATCCATCACATGCGTTACACATAGAATGTAAATTGTAGCTGAAGTAAACTGTAAACAGTAAAACTAAATGGCAATCATAGGATCATAATGAGTCAAATCATAGAATGTAATAATGTATTATGTA
>MU227643.1:3575671-3599483 GCA_018584345.1 Thuja plicata | reverse complement strand
GTTTTCTCCTTTCTATTCTTTTCTCTCACCTTTCACTCTCACTTTTCCTCTTTTGCAAATGGAAGACCCTTTAGGGTTATAACAAACCGAAATGACCTAAAAAAGTCAAAAAAAACAAGTGTTTTTTAATGTTTTTTCCTTCACTTTTTCTCCTAGCCGTGCGATCGATTCATGGCGATTCATGAATGCCGATTCATGTGATTTTTTCATGAATCGGCGATTCATGCGATTCAGGCGATTCATGCCCTGTGAATCACCGATCCGATTCAGCGATTCATAAAAAATCGCCTGCAATGAATCGAATCGCGATTCACACCATTCGCGCGATTCTCGTTACTCTGGACTTCCACCACACATCTCTCTCTCTATAGATCTCATTATTTTGGTCAAACAAGCTACTACCAGTTAACAAGTGTCTCACAAATCCCCAACTTTTCCATATGGATCTAAACACATTGGACCCAACTACTTTTAGTTCAATCTTTCCTGTAAGTAGGTCATTCAAATGGAAACCTTTACATGATTTAGCATGAGCATGGATGGCTCAGCTTATGTTGTTCATGATGAGAATCTTCCAAGGTTCACATCCTTGGGAGGCTTTGGCAATCCACTTGACAACCAATGCTATACCCTGAATCCTCATGTCCTTCAGCCCCACTCTTCCAATCTCTTTACTCCTGGTACACCATTCCCAACAAACTGCATGTCTCTTCTTGCCGTCCTTCCCATCTGACCATAGAAAATATATGATGATCTTCGAAGTAGTAAATTGTGTAGGAGGAGAGAACTTTCTGGCAGATCTGGAATCTCCCAGTGAGAGAAAGGAAATGAGTGTTCCACTTGTTTAGCTTTTTCTCAATCTTGCCTCTAACCCGTTCCCACATTTCTTTTAGGTTGGGGTTAACTGCAAAGGTGATTCCCAAATATCTTACCATGTGATTAGGACCCCCCAAGAAAGGGAAAACTTGCTACACCACACTGGGGGGACATCATCCCAACCTAGAAGCATTGGTTTGGGCGATGAGACCTTACCACTAGATGCAACACAAAACTAATCTAGCCTGCTCATGAGATTGAACACATTAGCCTCATCCAAGCTAATGATAATAATAGTGTAATCCACAAACTGGATGTTGGATAATTCCTCATTGTTAGGAAGGATAGTGCCTCTAACTTTTAGAGAAAGGGTACCATCTCTCAAGAGGTAGAACAAAGAATCAACAACTACGACAAAGAGAGTTGGAGCTAGAGGGAAGTCTTGCCTGATTGATCTAGTGAGTTCAAATTGATTAGATCTAGCCCCATTAATCTCCACTGAGGCTGTAGCCCCATTCATTAGTGTTAGTACCATTTGACAGAAGGTTGGAGGGAAGCCCAAATTGTCAAGCATCATATTAATAAACTTCCATTCAATTCTGTCATAGGCTTTCTCACAGTCTATCAACATCATGCAAACTTGTTGGTTGGAAGCCTTATCCCAATCCATGGTCTCCCAACAGGTTATTAGGTTTTCCAAGATGTATCTACCCTTCACAAAACCTATTTGGGTAGGGATAATCACTTGTGGCAGGATATTTTCTAGTCTCAAAGCAAGCAACTTTTCCAAAATCTTATAGGAGACATTTAAAAGGGTAATGGGTCTCCAAATTTTAATCAAAGTTCCATCCCCATCTTTTGGGATAAGCTTAATGAGACTGAAGTTGATCTATGTACCCAGATACTTCTTCTCTATGGCTTCATCGTACACCTGTAGAAGTGATTCCCTTATCCAGGTAATGTTTTCTTTGTAAAAATCCACAGGTAATCCATTTGGCCTAGGGGCTTTGTCATTGCACATTTTGACTATGAAATTGTTAATCTCTTTAAACGTGTCAGGTTTTCCAAGAAGCTTTGCATCTTCATGCGAAACTCTCTTAGGAATGATCTCGTTTATTTTTCTATTAGCGCATTCCATGGAATGACCCACATCCTTTGAGGCGAACAATTTAGAATAATAGGTGGCAAATTCTCGAATGATGTCCTCTTGGGACTTCAAAGTGATACCATCCTCATAGAGGTAGTATATTTTGTCTAGGGTTTCCTTGCTTTTGAGGACATGAAAGAACTGTGAGCCTCTATCCCCAAGATTAAACCAATTTATTCTGGCCCTAGTTTTTGCACCTTGAATCTTCTTATTCTGTAACCTCTTGAGGGCATCCCTAGAATGTGCTAAAGCTTCCACAAACTCCAAGTTACATCGGCCCCCTTGAACCTTCCTATCTACGTCACATAGTGAGTTGTGTAGTTCATACTCCTTTCTCCTAGAGTCTTTGGCCTTCTTTTTCCCAACAACTTGAAAAATTATTTTCCAACTATCAATATTTTGGGTACACCTTTCAATTGCATTGTCACGCCTCACAATACAACAATTATACCATCTAATCACATTAACATAAACTTTGATATCCTCGTCAACAAGTAGGGAGGTGTTAGGAGAAAAACTATCCCTCTTCTCCTTCTCAGGGGAAGATCTGTCAATATGAAATATGGTGGTAACAATGGGATGATGGTTAGACAAGGAGTAAGGTACAACATTGACACTCTCTCCAAAGGAATATTTTCTACAACTAAGGAACTCCTTGTTCAAATAAAATCTATCTAGCCTGCAGTAAATCCTTTTCTCCCTTTTGAAAATTTGACCATGTATACCAAAAGCCATTAAATTCTGCTTTATTTCCAGCCAGTGGGTCAAAAAGCTTGAGTTTATTGATCATTTTGTACCAGTCAAACTTCTCATTGCTCTTCCATTCAAACTTTGAACCCCTAACTTTATCCTTAGGCCTTTCATTCATATTGAAGTCTCCGGCTACAACCCAAGGGATATGCTTCAGGTTGCAAACCCATTTCCATAGCTCTATCCTCTCATTGTCATCGTTAGGTACATACACACAACAAATGCCATATTCTTCACCATTGTTATTAAGGGTGAACCATACAACTCTATTGCAGGGGGAACTGCCCCACCCAGTGAAATACTTGCTCCATTTAGGCCCAATAAGGATAGAAGTTCCACCCTTCCCTTTTTGATGTTTGGTTGAGTAAAATAGTGCATCTTTCCATATGCATTTAAGTGAAATATCATGTGTAAAGCCTACAACTTTCACCTCTTGTAAAAGGAGACTATCAATATCCTTATACATTCTGAGGAACCTTTTTATGACATACTTCCTCGTAGGGGTCTCTAGCCCCCTAACATTCCAAGATGCACATTTCAAGTCCATCTAAAACTTCAATAGTCAACACCCATGGGAGCTTGGAAGCTCTTGAAGTAGTTAGGCAGTTTCCTCCTGGGAAGTTTGGTTGGCTTCAAGTTGCTGCAAAAGTTAGGATGCCTTCCCCTCTTCCTCTTAACCTCAACCTCCCCATCTTCCACCGGTTGGGAACATCCCCCTTCTCTCCTTTGAATTTCTTGGTCCTCACTTTTGTTCCTTTCTTCTTGGGATTAAAGATGAAAACATTAGTATCTTCCTTCTTTATAATTGTAGGCACAATGACCAATTCCTCAATCTCTCCTTCCTCTAAGCTCTCTACATCATACTTCACACAAGGGACAACATCCAATCCATTCCCCTAGGAAGGGTGGGATCCCTGGCACCAGTGTCACGACTCGTGGGCAAGTAATGACACATTCTGGGGGGGGGAGACAAAGGTGGCAAGGCGGGGGAGGGGGTAGAATAAAAAAAAGAGAATAGTTATTGAGCCTATCTTCATTACCATATTATTGTTTAATCACATTGAGCCCATCTAGTGATGCAACAACACCAACATTATCATGCTTCTCAACCCTCATCCCAGAGGGTGTTTCCTGCTGCTCAATAGTCGAGGCATTGAGGTTCAGAGGTTCATCCCTACCCAGAGGGGGAGATGGGATAATGGAACCTTGATGTGAATTGCGTACAGAGGGGGCAGAGGGGTGGGATTTTACAGATTGATTGACAAAACCTTCACTCTTAGTATCAGATTTCCTCTTGATCATGTGTAGGACTATCTACTGTGCATTATTATTTTTGTGTCTCGGTTTAGGAGCTTGAGGCTCAAGTCCAAAGTTCAGGGTGTGAGCTTGGGGAAGATCTTTTAGTTTAGAAAGATCAGAATTAGTATTGCACTTGGGAGTAGAATCTATTAGGAGGCAAGCACAACTGAGAGTGAGGGGTGAATCAGTTGTACACTCCTAATAATTTAATTTCACTTTAACCACTTAGATTTGAGAGATAAATAATAATGTAATATCCACAACATTTAACACAGGACACAAAGATTTGTTCTTGAGGAAACCTAGTTAAGGGAAAACTCCTTTGGCAGTCAAACCCACAAGATGAATGTACTCTCCTAAAGGTATTGCCCAGTTAAGAGAAAATTAGAGAACAAAAGATGCACTAGAAACCACAAGCTTATAGCCTAATTTGCAGGTTCAATGCCTAGAGCTCACTGCTCACAATATAATCATAGATTTGGCCCTCAGTCAAGTTCACCGATCTATCTTTAGTTATAAAAGGGTGGACATACAGTCCATTACAACCAAACTGACAAATAGCATCTCCAATGGAAATACAGTTCCAATGAAGTACAAACTCTTCCTTACATACAAAATACAAATATCAACAATTTTCCTTACATTCACACATCTCTCTCTCACCACTCACAATTACAAAATGATCTGTCATTTATACCGATTACAAAGAATAATCAACCACTAGGTCGGCTAAGACCTATTACAATAAATATATAAACATTATGCTCAATCTTCAATGTGATTCAAACCAAGTCGGCTAAAACTTAGATAGGACCCAAATCTTCAACCACGAACACTATTGTGTGTCACCAAAACAACATCAAGAATCCCAACACGTTACTCCATCAAGCCGGCTAGGACCTAAATGAAGAAATGCCAACACGCTACCAAAACAACAGATCCAATCACCTCAATCAATGCGGACCAACAACATGATCATCACACGATCCAAGAACAACAATAAGCATAATGAATACCATCCAAAACATTCACATCATCTTCAATACAAAATCCAAAATCATCTTCATCTCTGATCAACAGGAACACTAAAATATCTAACTCTATCACAATTAAAGATAGCTTGTCGTACTCTGAATCATGAACAACACTAGCTGCGACACAATGATAAGACACCATGTATGATGTAACCACCAGCTTCGGAACCTCTAAAACATCAAATCCAAGACATACCGAACCAAATACTCATCCACTATACACAAGAACACTGTAACATCAACATCAAACAACTTGATCATACCTCACTCAAACTATCATCCAAACTTCTGCGAACCTCTGTAGATCATCTACAGACACCTTTGAACAATACTTCATGATTGCAACTCAAGATCTTCAACATATCACCTGAATAACTGAAATCTTCTTCACTAAACATATTGAACACACTGTTTGAAACACCAATTAGTATGTTGACATAAATGACAAAACATTAATGTCAGCACACCCAAGTAAAAAACTCTGACATGCTCAACAATCTTCCAGCAAAATCTTTATTAAAAGCACTCTTGAGAGCTTCTAGGGAGGCATTGAGTTCTTCAGAGGTCACCATTCGCTGGCAGGAGAGCAATGAATTGGAGGCATCTTTTTGAGAGGAGTGCTTGCTAGGGTCCATGACTTGTATATTATTTGGCACAGAGTCAGAAGGGTCTCCTTTCAATTTGAACAAAGAAGGAACCTTATCCTTCAGGAGAAGGCATGCTTTCTTCATATGGCCTTCCTTCCTACATAAGAAACATGCATTAATATCACCCAAAAAGGTAAGAGGGTGTTGGTCCCCCTTTTTTAGTCACCTTTTTGCCTTATTGTAATTTTTTTCTAAAATTAAAGTGGCCTTTGGCAAAATTGTTGAACCACATTGAACCCGGTTCCAAAGGTTCAAAGCAATTCATTCGGGTTCAAAAGGTTCAAAGCAGTTTAGTGGTTTAGTTGGGTTGAACATCAGAAGTTCAAAACTGCTGATTTCTTACAAAACGAATGCATGACTGTCCCAGAAAAATAGTCTCGGTGCGGGAGCAATATTTCCGAATTTAACTGTTGGATTTGGCTCATTTTTTGAAATGTTTGGTGCAACCTAGTCTTCTAAATCCTCACCGGAGGGATTTCCAAAATTATATCTGGGTTGTAAGATACAGATAACAGAGTATAGCACTGTCAAAACAGTCAATGACAGTATAATTTGATTAGATTTGGGAAAGCTAATCGCATGCCGAGAATGAGCAATGAAATCCACAATGGACTAAGACAAATATTCTTCTTTGAAAGAAGGTTTTGATGCCTTCCAAGCACTCACTCAATGAACGCAATGATTTTTTGAAATGCAAAGTTCAATGACTTATATGGAGGGAAGTGTTAAATTATGGGGAAATTATTTCAGCATTCTGTTATCAAGAATCAGTTACAAAAATAGTAAAGGTCACCGAGCATTATTTAAATGAGATTTTCAAGAAACAAGGGTTCTTTTTCCAGAGGAGAGGGAGTCTTTGTGCTACAGGGAAGAAGAGATTTTCTGATTGTAATAAGGGAAACGATAATAAGTTTAAGTTTCAGATACAATTTTCTGTGTAAGGGAGATGATGGTCTGCTCTATTATGTTTATCAATGTCAAATATTGAATACATTTTGAATCGTTGTGTTGAAATCTATTCATTTGGCTGTAGTTAATCTGTGTGTTTATGCAGTTACCTTTAATAAATTTCTGCTCACTAAATTGTGCTTATGTGTGTAATGGAATCTGTGAGTTTCAGATATTGCATATGTCTGAAATGAATTTTAAATCTTTCTCTTGGTTTACTGATTATGGGTGTGAAGCTAGGAATCAGTGAGTCCTTAGTTTTTATCCATTTATTTATAAATGTTCACATCTATTCCATGTCTATGAATAGATGGTAGTTTTCCTTATGTGCCTTTTGGTTAAATGCATAACTAGTGATTTTGTTCGTGGTATATCAAACGAAGGGAGCTGTACCTTCATATCAAATTTCAGAGAGCACTTGCACATCGCTATTGCAAGTGACTCAACTATTAGTTCCGGTTTTGTCTTCCAACTTTGGGCATTTAAGAGTCATTTGTGAAGGTATTTTCGGGGTACAAATTTTTTTACTAATAGAGAGCAAGAAAAAACTTGTTCATCCAAATCAAATCATATCTCATTAGGAAGATCAAGCCTGCGATTAATGGAGACCAACACCCTTACATCAATGTGTGGGAACAAAGTATTATATTTGTCCATATGGTTGACATTGCCAATTGGTTCCAAGGCTCGAGGGAGAAAGTTCCATAATAATGGTGTCAAGTTTCCTATGGTAAGCCATCTAGGGCACGATAGTGCCAAAATCTCGTCTTGAATAGCCTCTAGGGACCAAGAGATGGCTCGAGAGTTGCAAGAGCCAATCCTCTAGAATTGCTTCTTGATTATTTCCTTTTGGGAATTAGGGTTTCTTAAAAAAATAAAAAATAAACCTTTTTGCAGCATTCAGAGATAAGAAAAATGAAACACTAATTTCTTTTCCCAAATATTGTGAAGCCAGTCATTCAAAAAGTTTCTAGATGGTAACTTTGTTAACTCTTGAGAAACAAGAAACACAGCTGTATCTCTAAGTCTACACTTCTCTCACTCAATTGCTACAGACATCTGAGAGTTAGGTTTGATGACAAACATAGAGGTAGGTAGGACCTTACCTCAATCTCTTCCATTCGGTGTCTTGCAGGCTTCAATGGCTCCTTGTTGGATGAATCTCACTCCTTCCAAGAAGACATTGTCGTTCACAACCACATGCTTGAGGGAGCGAGCCCTAGGTTGGGAAGCCGATGGTTGTTGTAGTGTATCGAGTTTGGTTGTTCTCCAGGAGTCATCAAGCCCATAATAGGTGAATAAAGGGAAAAGAAGGCAGTGGTGGTACTCGACAATTAAGCTGATCAGAGGAAGGCACTCTACTAGTGGGGAAGGCCTCCTCGATTGCTCTGCAAGTGCTTTTTCAAAGAAATTTTCAAAAGAAAGTGAATACAAATATTGGATTGAGGCTATGGAGGAAGAATCAAATCAAATAGAAAAAGATTGAGAATTGGTGCTGGTGTAGGTTATTATTTACCTTATGTTAGGGAATATTTATTTTTCCTACACATATATTAAGCTTGCTTAGGTTATATTAGAATAATTGGGACACATGACAAAATCCTACAATTACAAGTGCCATTCACACCTAACTTTGGGTAGTTGAATGTCTCACCCTCTTTTGGATTTATAAGCCACCTCCTATAACCATTTTCTTGTGCTTACCTAAGTTGGCATAACCTCATGTTTGGCATTTTCCAAGTAGGTAAAACTCCCACCTAATTTGGTTATTTGGGAGTTATTAACCCTCTTGGAATTATCTATCCATATTCCACTATATAATCAACACTCACCTCTCCTATGAGCTATTCTCGATGATTAAGAGCTAATTTATATGAGTTCATATCAGCGTAGTCATTACTAGGGAGTGCTGATGCATATTGTATTATTTTGAGTGTGCTAATATCATTGTTCTACTAATGCACCATATTCCAACATTTTATCCTCTTTGTTGTTCTCGTGTAGAAGGTTGATCTTGGTTTCGCAATTGATCTTGGGAGACTGAGTCCATCAGTGACTCTTACATGGTATCAGAGTTTCTAGATTTGCAAGCCCTTTCTTAAATTGGGAGAAATTCAGAAGTGAGCCTTTGTTGGGTGCATTTTTAGCCAAAGAGGACATCACCAACGAGTCTAGAAGGATGAGTAGACAAATTTTTGATATAAAATTCTCCATAATTCGAAGAAAATCAAATTCGAGGCAATTTTTTTTATTAGGTAGGACCATATAGCCCCACCTATGAACGATACTAAATTTATAATTTGAAAAAAGAAAATTTCTACTCTCAAAATGTATATACTAGCAATTGCACCATAGGTTGCAATAGGTATGCCGAAGTAATTTATAGTGATTTGTTATTTTTTTAAAGTCTTATATAATTCTATTTTAAGCATTGCTTGTTTTAATGTTTTGACAAATGAGTATAAGAATGGAAACTAATAATTCAGAAAAGTAAGATAACACTACAAAGTTAATTAATAGTTTTGCATTTGAAATTGTGATTTTAAAGCAACTGCTATTGTTTTTTTTAGCTGTAACAGAGTAAGGTTGAAGTGTCATCTGTAAAACAACATTATTTTGCTGTATTGTTTTAATATAAGTGTTTGAGGTTGACAACATAGTGAAAGTGGCCTTTTAGATAATGTAACTCCGTCACTTGTAAAAGTAGAGTAAAAATATCAATTTAAGAGTATAGAAGTTTTGATAATTTTGTAGATAATGATCGATGCAAATAACAAAAAGGCCGTAATCTAAAGATATTACCTTGCAATTTGATAATGTATTTTGAATCCACCAAGCTTGTTATATTCGTAAAGACCACAATGCTGGTGAGACCAGTAGTGCAGGGTCATGTGCTTGAGGAGTGACTATAGTGGTGAGTTGCATTTATACAGGGATGGCGATTGGGAATGTCAAAAATTCTGGGAAGGGACATTATCACTTGTAAATTATCTCCTCTTTCTAAGTCAATTGGGAAGTTGGTCTGCTGATGTCCTCCAATTATCTAGAACAACCTTCTATTCAGTTGAGTGTGAAACTTCATTTTTCTAAAGAAATGTGCTCTGAAGAAGTGGGGCAGAATTTTTGAATTCAGATATATGGAGTCCTGCCTTCAGCCAATAAATATAGAGAATGATTTTTATCAGTAACATTGAAAAGTGAGAGAGACATGATGCAAAAACCATAAGAACAATAATAATATGATCCTGAAACTAAATAAAAGTATAATGTTTATAAAAGTTTGACAGCTAGCCATAAAAATAGAACATCAATTTGAAGGAAGAGATTTGTGAAGCCATATGCAGTGTATCCATTTTAAAATGTAGAATAAAGATTTATGTTTGAATCCTCCCCCTAATTTTTTTCCAGCTTTTTATTATTTTGTCTACCCAAGATATATGCAGTTGTTCTTATTCATTTTGAGTGATTAGTTTTGATTGTTCTTATGTATTTTCAGTGATTAGTAGTAATTTAAAAAAAAAGGAAGCATATCGTAGTAGCGAAAGTTTTATACCACAACACTATTTTGAATTTCTGTGTATGTTTGACATGTATGAGAATTGTAAGAAGAAGGTAGTTTTGAGCAGTAGGAGCTGTAATTTTGAAATCTTGAAGAATTTGCAATTAGTAGTATTGTGTATAAATTAGATATCCTATTGAAAATGAAACAAATATATACATTGCAAATAAATGTACAAATTGAGATGAAGAATGCATTTTCTTGAATTGGGCATGAATGTATTGAAATTTACGTTTGCATTATTAGCTGTTGACGAGAATTGTTGTAGAGTAGGTTTGTGAGTGTGAAATGATACATATGATAGCTTTGTTCTGTGAAATAGTTTGGTGTGTCCTTTTTGTAGTGCCCATATTGGTGAGAAGTGAAATATTGTTTTCAACTCTTTTTCCCAATAGATGCGAATGTTTGGCTGGATTGAAGTGGTTCGCCTATTTTTTAAATTTTGTTGATTGTTGTAGAAAATGTATTTGGATGGTGTTCAAAGGGCACATGTAGTATTAGATATACATTTTTTTTGAACCTTTAATATTAAATAGTTGCAGGTATTATCATTCGAATTGAATATAAGCTAATTTTGAACAATGCGCATGAGGTCAAAAGGGTGGGGAAGCAAACCTTTATTTGTTTTCAGTTTGTTGGTGAAGGTTGTTGAGCTGATAGTATGTGTAATCTCTCCTCTTGTATTTGTCGAGCAACAAATGGGTTTGTTTGCATTCGTGCATATCTCTGGAAAGTGAAGTGTGGGTGTATGCAGAGGGTAGCAAGTTCTCGAACTCTTGAGATAGCTGTAAATGTGAGTCCTTGGCGGTCTACGTTGCTGATGTCAATTGTAGCGCATGGTAGAGTAAGCCCTTGTGATTTGTGTATGGTCAGTGCCCATGCCATCTTGAGTGGTATTTGACGTTGAAGACAACGACTCAATGTTGTGATTGGCACAACTTTTGGGTCATTGAGTTCCCATGGCAGGCTTGTGTAATTTTTGAATCGAATAGCAACAAATAGAGGAAGTTGTGGTGGTTTATCTTCAGCCCTATATACTATAGCTTTTACCTGTCCAAGTGCACCATTGACAAGGCCAGTTTTAACCCATGTATTGGAGGATAGCATAACTTCTTGGAAAATACATAGAAGTATCTTTAACTCAAGTTGTTCGTCCTCTGCATCAAACAATGTGGATCCTCTTAGCTGTTCTGCTATGGATAGTGCAACTAGCATTCCTAAAGATAGCAACATTTTTTTGTTATGTAATGAGACCATTTCATTTGTGGCAAATAGATGTATGAAGGTTATGAATTTAGATCGTTGTTCAGTGGTAAATGATGAGTTGGATCTTGTCATTAGGAGTTGCCAATATGCAATTGTAGGCTTTACATTTTGCAAATTTGAGAGAAGGTTTCAGAAGTTGACTTGAGTAGGTTCATCTCCATTTTGTTGAAATATTTTGTTCAAAGTTATAACTGTGTTGAAGCTATGCCATAGTGTTCCCCCATAAGATGTTGATGCATACATAGGGATGTCTTTTATTGGCGGTAGCTGTCCTAAATCACCAAACAAAATGACTGATCATCCTCCAAATAGGATGTTGTTTTGCCCTGGGAATGCCTCACGGAGGCGCCTGTCAATTCTTTGCATTAGCTTGGGTCCAATGAAGCTCATTTCATCTATTATAATGTATTGAATGAAGTGCATGGTCTCTTGGAGAGTTGCTAGTGCCTGTCCTTGCATTGGTGCCATTTATTTTATTGGTATTCGAAGTGCAGAATTTATTGTTGATGCTTGTATGTTGAATGCTGCTACGCCTATTGGTGCAAGAAGTAGTAGAGGTGATTGGCCACTTGGTGTTGCACTCATGAGTGTGTATTTGATGGTGTTTATCAAGTGAGACTTTCCTGTTCCTGCAGTTCCTTGAACAATCATTTGCAATGGAGGTTGCAAATTGTTGGCATGTACATGTGAATAAAGTATGTCATGTGCTTGTTTTGGTCTACTGATAGGTTGAATTGGACATTTTGGTGCGGATTTTGATTTGCATGAAACGTTGTGCAGTTGGAATCTATAAATGAAGTTTCTATTTCCTCAGCTGTGTGGTTCAGTTGGGCTTCACCCCAGTCGTGATTGACATCAATATCTCGCCGACCAAGCATGTCAAGTTCGGTAATGTGAATAGGTATCCCTGGTTGTAGGCCTGAAAGTACCCTCCATTCATCACGTACATCTTCCTCCATATGGTCATCCTCTGTAAGGGAGCTTCTAACATCATTTGCTTCTGCCTGTGTTAGATTTGTTCGACGTACATGCCATGGATTGTATGTGCCTGAGAATCTTTCCCATTGAGATATAACTTCTTCATTTGATGTACCAAAACCATGTTGAATGTTGCATAATGGGTGGTAGAGCATCAACTCTGCCCAATAGAATTCCACGTAAGATTTGTCTTCCTTTGCAGGAATGGTAGTGAAACGTGGAGATACTCGAACAATTGCTACTGTGGAATGTTCTTTCCATTTATTTTTCTTGCGTGAATCTCTGAAAGACCACTTTTGAGTTACCTCAATTAGTTAGATTGCATCTAGGTGCAGAGGTCGGGCCATGTAAATGTCAATATGGTTTGGGGACATGCTTGTGGATGTGGTGGAGATGGAAACACAGTGTATGGTGTTTTTGTGGACAGATCGGGAAACAAATGTCCTGCTACATAGGGTGAGTGACAATTAAGTAGTAGGTGGCATATTTCCTGGGAACCAATGTCTCTTTCAACAAGTGTGTCAGTTAGCATTTTGTGCAAGGCATGTGGGGTTGGCTTATCAGATGGAAAAATGTTGGATATTCGAGATAGCATAGAATGGTATGTTTCAGACTTTTTCTCAGCTTTTGCAGCATATTTTGCAATATATTTGAGGACTGCATTGATTGACAATACTAGTTGGCAATCTACGTTGGCTCTCCAAATTGAGAGTATTGAGTGGTTGTGTAGGTTGAGCCGATCATCATTTCGAGCAGGATTGTGTTTAGGTTGTCCATTTTCTTCAATGGAGATTTTTGATTTGTCTTGCATGGTCCAAGGGGCTTTATATCGACAGACAAGAGATGTTTGCTTCTTTTTAAGACAAGTTTGTGTTGTACATTTTGTACGTCGTTGGACTCAATTGACCAATTCAGTGTAATCAATGGAAGGGTTGCTTGCCATTATCTTTTGAGTGTCCATTAAGCATGGGTCGTCGGTTGGTGGTCGATGAATGATTTGTTTCCTGCTTTCAATGCTTCTTGGGTTCCATGCCGAGACATACTTATCGATGAATTTAATTGCATTTTGTACTGACTGGGCATTAATCCAGTCCAAATTTTCAAAGTTAGGAGCTTCGTTAAGCCAAATGAATCCATATATGTGTGCAAAGCCTCTGTGTTGCCACTCATACCTGCAAAAAAGAGGGTTTTAGGGTCTGATGTAGGTGGTTTTGCATTGTAATTTGCAAACGTTATGTAGTTGTTACCTGTACCAGTAGTCTCTTGCTCCAAGAATTTTTCCAAGGACCTCTTCACGAAAAGCTGTAAATTTGTGGTGCATGTATTATGCAGCAAGGTGTGGGTTGTCAACGATATTTTTTAATCTCCATGTGACAGCTGCCTGGTGATTTGTAGGTGCGGTAGTAGGCATGACGTTGTGGAGGTCAACCCATTTTGTGTCAGTAGCACTAAGTGTGAAGAATAGTGTTGGGCACCCAATTTGGATAACCATGTCTGATAGCTCGCCTCTTTTTTGGTTCCAATAAGGTCTTGTTACACGAATTTTTGATGTAAATCACATTAATTGATCAGCTAGCTTGTCATCTGACAAGTCCTTTAGTCTTTGACGGAGGTCACCAATTATTGTTGGCAACGAGTCGTTGACTTATCTATATACAAAAACTGATGTTGTTGACTGTGTTCGATGGCGCATAATTAGATTTAGAATGAAGTATCTGAATCGTGGGTGTTGGCCAAATCTGTTATCATGGTAGCGTAATAGGTGCAGAGCATATTCATGTAGTTGTACTTTGATTCATTGTTGTTTGAAATTGGCATTTCCTTTAGGAAAGAGAGTGGGGAATGCCATTACAAACAAGCCTTCAGTGGTGTATTCATTTATTGGATATGGTGAAATGTTTGGCCATTGAATGTTACGATCAGGTCGCCCTCTGCCTAGTTGTAGTAAAGAACGCACCTCTGCAATCTCTGTGGTGGTTGGTGGAAGGTTTTCCACGAATGATGAATGGGTTTCCAGTAGTTTTTCTACTTGCTCTGCTTCTATGCCATCTATTTGTGGAGTGCTTTCTTCGTTTGGATCGGTATTTGAAGTTGTTGCATTTAGAAGGTTTGATATATCAATAGCAGTAGTGGGCAATGATGATAATGTTTCTTCATCTAATTGTACATCTTTATAGTGGGGATCATTGTTTATCTTGTACTTCAAAGCTTCGTAGACACGATTTCTGCTAACATAGAAGTTATATTGTTGGTGACCAATGCTTTGTTTGTTGACAATTATTATATCCAATTCATCTATGCACCTTGGCAAGTAGGTTGCAATTCTACAGATATCTTGAGGGAAAGAAATAGTGTGGCCACTATATTTGAGTTGCCCCCCTCTCACATAAGTAACTTGAAGTATTGGACTGACTCTTGCAATCAAAATCTCTTTAATTCGAGTGAGTCTTTGCAAACAAATAGGTTGTTTCTCTGGGTCCATGTCGTTCCATTTTGAGAACCGGTGTCCATTTTTCTCAATTGCGCATCTGAGACAAGTAGTTTTCCCATTTAATTGCTTAGTTTTGATACCTGGGTATTTCTCCATGCAAACTAAACATGTAGACATGGTTGAGAGGCTATCTAACTTTGCTCGAAACTTGTTTCTAGCTATGTAATATTGTGGTGCATCTAGGATTTGATGAAGTGGGTTTCTCTGCTGGTTTGTATGTTGTATTTCTGATTCATATGTTGTTGTGGCAAAGGTATTGTTGGATGATTTTTTCGTAGGTCTCGAAGGCTCACTAAGTTGGTTGTGTTGATTTTCTCGTCTTCTTTTGTTGATTATTTATTTTCTTTCATGGCACTGCTTGTGTTGCATCTCATTTCATCGAATCCGTTTGTCTTCAACTTTTTCATGTGCTACTTCCATCACATTTTTTCTTTTATTCACTGATTTTTTTGGATATATGCAAATGATGATCTTATAAATAATTTTCCAAAAGAATTGAAGATTCTGAATTGAAACATGTAATTATTTGCAATGAGTTGTAGGTCTTGTAATTTTGAATGTAATTGGAAGCATTATTTGAAATAGAATGATGAACAATTTTTGGAAAACTAACTTCTAGTATGCTATGAAATTATAATGTGCCATGTAGTATAATAATAGAATAATATTTTTAATATATGTATATTTAAGTTTCACCAATTGTAAACATGGAAATATAATAAGAAGCAAACAACTATGTTATAAATTTGCATAGAAAAGAAAGCATTGTTTGACAAGGCATGGTGACCTTATCTACATATTATTACAAGTAACATGGTCCCAAAAAAGGATTTATAGAAGACATCTTTCACTCTATAATATGACAAAAATGCATTTGTCAGATGGCCTTAAAAGCTGTCATAACAATGTTTTGTGTTTCGTGGCTGCCAAATGTGGATGCCTTGACTTTAAGATCAAATAGAAAATGAAAATTGATCACAACATCCAAAATTTGTTTACCACCATCTACCTCAGTTAGCAATAGTCATAAATCCTTAGCGCCAACACCCAACAAGGCATTTTCTGGCCCTTCAAATGCAGTAACTTTGATGAGTTGACTTGTTTCATCTTGCAAATCCATTTTCAGCATGTAGCTGAAATCACAGTTTGTCACATTGGCAGAGCATTTTGGGCATTCAAATGTACCAGGAAAAGTTTGTCACTTTTTTCTTGCATTTTTTGTTTTCAACTAGTTGAGGGCGTGAGAGGTAGTAAAATTTTTCCAAATGGAGTTTTTTGATTGAAGCTTTAACACATACATTTTCTTCTTCGAAAATTGTTCTATTAAGCAAATATGATATAGGTAATGGATGTTCAAAGTTGTGTGTAGGTAAGGGCTCTTTGACAATGAAGTGGGTGTATGATCTGTGGCTTTCGTGGCATACCACGCTTGCAGTGTTGATGTCTCCAACAAATCAGGATTCCATATAATTGTTGTTGGAGATATAATGTCTAGTGCTATTCCATGCCATGATATAATACGAGCGGAGTTGATGAGGACAATAGGGGGGATTTTTTTTAGAGGCATTTTGGATATTTTCTTTCCTACATTTTCACAATGATTTCCCCAAAGTGTGACATTGATTGTACAGTCTGACATATCCATGATGTTAATTGTACATTTCCTTGTTTCCATTCTATTTTTCTTGCGAATTGTTGATGTATTAGAGATAGATAGGACAATGCCAATGACATCAACAAGGAAATTAACAGGCAAGAATGTAAAGAATCTATACTCCTAATATGAAAACTATGCATGGGGATGATTGAATCAACAAATGTTGAGAGTGTTATTGTTGATGAGTTGTGGAGGACTATTTCAAAAGGGTTTGTCGAACTACTGTAGGTGGTGTTGGCGACCTTTACTCTTCCATTTGAAATGACATAAACACTTCCTGATTGGATTTCTTTGTAGAGCACCTCTGCCACTTCATTGAAACATGTTATATGTATTCCTTTTTTTTCTTTGTCTATGAAGTCAAACCCAAAAACTTGGCCATCACTTCTACCTTTTTTGTATTTATGGAGTGAAGTTTTACTTAGTGCCCTACCCTCAATTGACAAATGCTTATGATACGAGGTTATTGGGGTAGGAGACAAACTTTGTTCTCCTCTAGAATTGGCTTCTTGTGAAATTGAAGAGATTGCTTCTTCATTTGTCTGAAGTGTTCTTTCAGAGCTCTTTGATGTAAGGTAGTTGGTTGCCTTCAGAAGAAGTGTTGGTGTTCCAATAGTTGCTTGAGAACTTGCTACTACTTTTATGGTAGTAATTGAAATTGCACTGCAATAAAATGGTGTACAAAATTTAGTTTTAGTGCTGTATAAAAATAAGTGACATCTTAATGATAGTGCAATGTAGTTGTGAATGTACGTGAAATTTGAATTTTTTTTGCATTTATAATCTATGACGCAGATGATGGATCCTTTTTGTAAGTTGTCTTCAGTAACTAGGTTGTTGTATTGTTGAGGAATAAGGCAAGGGTGCATGTGGACACCATCAGAGAGGTGTAGGCGATAGGTTGCACTTGTTGATCACTGCTTCTTTATCAATTCTACACCAACTACTTGTAAGATAGGATTTGAAATTGGCATGCCCTCGAGGATGTCGGCAATTCCATTCGTAGTTAATGTCGGCATTATGTGAAAATCATGTAAGTATCGAATTTGTGCCTGACAGTAAAGTGAAAAACTTAAATGTTACTTGTATATAGATACGATTGACATGTAAAGTTTGAACTAAGTTTTTTTTTTTTTTTTTTTAAATTGAGACATTTTCTAAAATATCAACAAATTAGGGAGGCATTATATTAGACAATTTGCTATCATCTTCAATTCTTGTTAAAAGCTAATGTTCATTGTCGTAATATTATGAATACAATATAATTATTTTTAGTTAAATTATATTATGCATTTTAGGTGTAATGTAAGCCCATATTAGAACACAAAAAAATTGTTTCCTATTTTATTTTTCACTTCAAAACGTGTTTCTGTTTACATCAGAATTTACAATGATATAATCTATTTAGAGTTGCTATCACTTCTAGTTATGGGCTCTTCTTGGCCCTCTAGGTTCGAGAATGCTAATAGTCTGTAACCTGGAGTGGGTGTGCAATGTTCTATTGGTTTTCTTGATTGAACTTCTCCTACACATTGTTGTGAAGCAATGGTTGTTGGCTTTGGTTTAAGGTGAGATAGTATGGAAGCCCTAACTGCTTCTCTGCTAGTAGCAGTCCATTTTTTCCTTTGGCTTATAATGCGTTGTAATGCATCTTCCAAAGTTTCATTGTCTTCGGGCATTTCACACTCTAAATAATCATACTTTTGCAACATCACTTTTCCTAGTTTAATGTATGCTGGGTCTCGAAGTCTTTTCCTTTTTGTTTTGTATATTCACATCCTGTGAAAACTATTTAATCTTATGGATCACATTATATATATATATAAGAATATACTATCATCATTTGACTATGTTTTTATTTGAAGGCAATAATTGACATTCTAACCTGCCTGATAGAACGAGAACTAAGTTATGAAGAGGAGGGTAAAAGTGTATCATTAGGGGGAACACTTCAAGAATGTTGAAAAATGGAGTGGAAATGAAACTTTACATACAATGTTAATCCTAATGTTGCCTTTTGAGATTGAAAAGCACAGAATGAAGCATACAAAGTAGAAGTGTCAAATGAATAAGGCAATGTAAATTAGAAATTTCTTACTTTGTTTCAAACAAAGAGACACAACATATAAGTTTCGAAGGAAAAATAAAGGTAGCTAAGAAGAGCTAAGTTGTACAACATGCAATAAAGCAGAGTTTCATAGGCACCCATTAAGATGTCATTATACAAACAATGTTTGGCTACTTTGATAATATCATTCTCAGTTGGGAAAAGGAATTCTAAATATGTGCGTTAATTTTAAACCGCAGTCAAAAGAATAAAATGTTTTAGGAAAATACCTGAAAAATACGATTCAAAATTTTCAGACAGGGAGCTTCTCTATGGCAGATTTCCTCAAATACTCTTTTGCAAACCAACTATTTTCTCACTGGAAGCTTGACAATCTCTTGTAAAATATTCCCCTGATAAGCTGCAAAAACCAATACGAACGTTAAAATTGTGGAAGAGGGCAACGTAAATGCTAAGAGCAGTCATAATGTTAAAATGGTCTACAAAAGAAACCTCCAATTTGACCTCAAAATGTTCCCAAAAGAAAACAAACTCCCTTATGGAATTGTTTCAAAATACCAAAGATTACAGTAATAACCCTGCATAATGAAACAAGATAAATTTTGAGATGTCTAATCTTATTTTGCAAGGTTTTTGTTTCAGATTTGTTTAGTTTGAGATCATGCAATTTATATGAAATCGAATCAATTGACCTCTCAAGATAAACATAACTTAAATTACTCATAGCATTTTCCAAGAGCTAGTTTTACTTCCTCGCAAAGGAATGAGCATCAATATGTTTTACAACTTCTGTTATAAAATCTGAGTACAGAGAAGACATGAATTTTTTTTTGACCTTAACAACAGTAAGGTCCGTTGTTGTTAAATGCCTTCAACTATTGGTCATGATGTACAAGCTTAAACATCCATGTACAACCACCATAATGTTGTTGCAAGTATCTACAGGTTACCAGAACATGGTTGCAACGGATTGAAATCTTTGTTTCTGACACACATTGCATATCTAAGATGAACTTCTATTTAAGATGACCATAATTAAGATGAACTTCTAAATTCAATCAAATTAGACCGCGTTAAATCTACCCATGCCTTTTGACTGTGACTGAAGAGTCTTCACTTTAATATATACTCAACGGCTTCCTGTACATTAAATGGTACCATCTGAACATAGTTAATAAAGAGATGTTCTTAGAAATAGAGACACCTTAAATCAAAATTTAGGAAATTTTTTACTTCCCTTGTAAATATCCATTGGGTTTGAGGTATGTACAGGACAATACTTTACTATTAACTTTGTAGGTGAACAACTTCAAACAATAATATTTATACAAAAAAATTGAATCTGCGTATGGCCTGATAGCCTAATTAACAAATCGGTTCTAATTGAAATTGGATGAAACTGACTGCAGAAGGAAACTATGTGTCTGTGTGTGTCAAAAAGATACCTTTGTGCAAAAACTCTAAACAATAAATATTTTTGTTTAGTGAATACTTACTCTATGGAAACATTAAGCAAACTGAAAATGGGAAAAACACTTGAAAATTTTAACTTCTTTGATATGTATTCTAGTTCAATTTGAAGTCAACTAACTATATATATGAAAGTAATGTTGACTTAATTTGTTCCCCATTTTATTCCAAATCAGGCTACTTGTACCAACTAAATGTCCTTGCTCAAACCTCCTCACAACACCTTAGAAGGATAAAAATATTGATATAAATCCCATATTCCTTCTCATTGAAAGATTTATTTGCAAAGCATCCATTAAAATTGGGTAATAAAGCGAGCTTTTAATAGGGAGTT
The DNA here is from genome assembly GCA_018584345.1 of Thuja plicata. Classification (NCBI taxonomy): domain Eukaryota; kingdom Viridiplantae; phylum Streptophyta; class Pinopsida; order Cupressales; family Cupressaceae; genus Thuja; species Thuja plicata. Next base: position 3,579,019 of record MU227643.1, on the reverse strand, counting down.
TCTCAGAACTTGGTCCAACGTTTACAACAACAGTATTTGTCAGAGATAAATTCACAGATCTTATGTTTACAACAACAGTATTTGTCAAAGATAAACTCACAGATCTTAACACAGAGATACAAATACCACCTAGAACTCTTCTAAAGTACCTTAATCTCAAGGAGTTAACAAAAAATGTGTAACCATAACAATAGCACCTGAACCTCTTGTGGAGAATATTAAACTGTAAACATTTTCTATTAATTTGTAACCATAAGTTTTTAGTTCATTTGGGCTTAAAAATGGAAGTGCTGCATTACCTGCCAGCATGATTAACAAAAGAAATCAAGCAATCTCCAAACATTCGGAGTGGAAGATTTGCCTGTTAAGTGGTATCTGGCTTGCAATGCAAGGCCGACCATTTCCCCTACAAAACATGGACTCAATAATTTGAACAGTGTCTGTTACATGGTTTCTAACTTGTATTGCACAATATAGGCATCTTTCCCAAAACTATTCTACAATTTGACTGCTGTCTAATATTCTACATAAGAACGGATACTAGATAAGTGTGACAAATATCCTAAACATTTGATGTTTATTAATCTAATTTTTTAATGTATTATATCACATTTTTGGTACAACGTCATATCTTTAAGAAATAGTGTAAATTATACAAGTACAAATACACAATTTTCATCTCATATTCAGAGGATACTAGTACAATATTCGATTAACCAACTTGTGAGCCTTACCTGGATTGACAGAAAATTAAAACTTTCATACAACATCCTATTCCATGGTCAAGATATATCAGGAAAATTAGTTTCCGAGGTAGCTATATGGAGTTGTGACCACTAGAGTATAATCAAAACTGACCACATAAGGTAGCCCTATGGAAATGGATGGTAATGCCACAAAATAAAATGGGTCTGCTTTAATTGCCAATATGTATAGTTTGCTGGCATGGTCTTTAGAATAACAAATACTAATCCTCCTAATATGACTGATGTTATGTAAATGGCTCTAAACCTCTATTGTAAAGTCTTACCCTAAACAATATTCTGAGTGGTGAATTATCAAACATCAGGTTCCAGTACAGGAGATGAAGGTAACAACATGTCTTAAACGCTAAAATGTAGTCTGGCAGAAGACGAGAACGTGAGGAGGGAAATTGCATGCACACACTACACTATTCTTTTTATTATAGTCCATACCAGATATATTCGGTTTTTCTTAGGTCTTAAGAGAAGATGGCCAACGAGCTTGTGTAAGGCTTTATAAATTGTAGTTTTTTTTTAATATTTTATAACTACATGGCAAGGAGGTTATACTTTCTTTCATGATGGCTACAACTTATAGAGCTTATTTTGTCGTAATAGGTAGAAAACACATTACGGTCAGCTTAAAGCAAGTCCAATAAAATAAAAAGAAGCTTCACATTTGAAAAATGCATTCATCATTTACATATGTACCATTATAATTGCTGTTCCATATTTCCACGAGGTAAATATGAGCCCAGATGGTAATGGTCGATTATGATATAACCTAATCACAACCCATCTAATATAACCTAATACTGAAAGACCATGCTGGCAAGGCATCAATCATCCAAAACAGTCTATTTCCAGTCCAAACATTGGATTCATACAACTAAAACTAATCCCAACATAAAGACATAACCCAAAACCCCTATAAGCATAACATCAGATTTAACATGGTAAACTTGTTGAAATGGCAGAAATCCCAAGAGAATTTAAATAACAGAAGAAATTTTAAGGGTAGATATCTATATTAAACAGTTTAAACAACAATAATTAGATAGCTACAAATAATAAGTGCAATTTATACGTGAACACAGTCTATAAAAAGATATTTATAAACAATAACTGCAATATACAAATAGGCACAAATCATAGTTGTGAACATATATAAAATCGCAACAGCATTGCAGAGAGAAAATAAGAAGCTGACCATTAACATGAAAACTATGACAAATACCAAATGGAAATGGTCTGAAAAAAAAGGGTTAATTTTTGGGACAATATTATAACTCAGAAACTAAGAACGTACCTGACACCTATGTTGCCAGAAATAAGAAACTAGAAACGAGACTGCAACACGCAATATTTAAAAGTTGTGTATAAGAAACACACACACATATATAATTTTTATAAAAATACATGTAAGTTATATATATTTATTAATATATTAATAATGAATATAGCTAAAAAAAAATAAAATAAAAATTAATATATTAATAATTAAATGTGATCTCATATAGATTAGTTAATCCCTAAAAGTTGAAGACACTTCTTTATATCTTCCACCGAACAAAATGTTCCAGCAATAAAAACAATTAATAAATTTCATAGGCTCTGTTTATGCTCGGTCGGTTGCCTAAATTAGTGAACTATTAAAAAGTTTAATTTTACACTCAAGTGGACTCTTAAAAACACACAGTTTAAGCTCACGATCAACTGGATCAAGCATTGAAACAAAGAGGAAAGGTTGGGCCCACAACTAGTGCAATTATAATTAGTTGAGTGTTAAAATTTAATTTTTTTAAACTACAATGCCGAAACTTTTTTTTACCTCCACGTTTCTGCATTGAAACGTGTTGCGTGCGTTGAAACACGAACACACAAACGTTGCGTTTTTGGCAATAGAGCCTGACACAGACCCAGAAAAACCTAGTGTTTGTAGCAAAAATATGAGAAAATGAAGTAAGCCAAGAACTTATTTATTAATATTTTCCATCTGCAGGGATATGCGAGAAAGCGTGCCAAGAAAAAAAGGAAATGTGAGTCGGATATCAACAGTGTAAATTGATACAATCGTCTTGCAATAGTCTCGCGAGATATCTATCGTTGATTTCAAAGTTAGCTCGCTTTGTTCATATAAGGAACGCCTTCGGCGTAATTATTCAAAAAAAAGTTTGAAAGCAATTTTTTGTTATTTATTATAAAAATTATTTAAAAGTTTATTATCAAATAAACTGTTTTGGAAAAAAATATTAATTTAATTAACTAATTATTATTTTAAAAAAATAGTACTGGGGTACCTGTGCAAGCACAAACCCCGTGTACCTACTGTTGCTGCTGCAGCAGTGTACTACACAGTACCCCAAGTGGGCCATGTAGCCCCTCGGGTTTGCTGTGCAGCTTGTTTAGGGTTTAAAACCCTCGCAGTTTGTTGCCTTGGGGTGGGGTGTAGGGGAAAGGGACTAGTAGTGGACATAGCACCAATACCCGTTCACTTTTCGTTAATTGGACCCCCCAATACGAAATAATCCTGCACACCAATAAATGTACATAATTAACCCAAAATATATTCATTCAACCCCCAATACATGTTCACACATGAACA
>MU227643.1:3521012-3556341 GCA_018584345.1 Thuja plicata | reverse complement strand
TATATATATATATATATATAATGGTACATAACTGTCCAGACAAAACAAACCACATAAAGCATGATGTAGTAACACTGAAGCAAATTTCATCATTTCAATGTAACCCTATGCAAAATGCAGGAATGCAGAAGCAGAGTTCACCATTTTAATGGAACAATATATGGATACGGATAATCATTAACAACAAAAAATGAAACCCTCTACCACATATATGAAATAGTGAACATTTTAATAGAATGGTTGGCATTTGAAGCAATGATGACAAAACAAACCACATAAAGCATGATGGATTAACACAGAAGCAGATTTCATCATTTTAATGTAACCCTATGCAAATAGCAGGAATGCAAAAGCATAGTTCATCATTTTATTGGAACACTCTATGGATATGGATAATCATGCACAACAAAAATGCAAACTGTCTACCACATATATGAAATAGTTAACATTTTAATAGAATGATCGGCGTTTGAAGCAATGATGACAAAAAAAACCACATAAACCATGATGGACTAACACAAAAGTTGATTTCATGATTTTAATGTAACCTTATGTAAATTGCAGGAATGCAAAAGCATAGTTCATCATTTTAATGGAACACTATATGGATACGGATAATCATTCACTACAAAAAATGAAACCCTCTACCACATGTATGAAATAGTAAACATTTAATAGAATGGTCGGCATTTGAAACAATGATGACAAAACAAACCACATCAAGCACGATGGACTAACGCAAAAGAAGATTTCATCATTTAATGTAACCCTATGCAAAATGGAGGAATGCAAAAGTAGAGTTCATCATTTTAATGGAACACTATATGGATACGGATAATCATTCACAACAAAAATGAAACCCTCTACGACATATATGAAATAGTAAACATTTTAATAGAATGTTCAACATTTGAAGCAATTGTCCAGATAAAACAAACCAAATAAAGCACGATGGACCAACCCAGAAGCATATTTCATCATTTTAATGTAACCCTATGCGAAATGGAGGAATGCAGAAATAAAGTTCATCATTTTAATGGAACACTATATGGATACGGATAATCATTCACAACAAAAATGAACCCTCTACGACATATATGAAATAGTAAAATATTTTAATAGAATGGTCGACATTTGAAACAATGATGAGAAAACAAACAACATAAAGGATGATGGACTAATGCAAAAGCATATATCATCATTTAATGTAACCCTATGCAAATTGGAGGAATGCAGAAGTAGAGTTCATCATTTTAATGGAAGACTATATGGATACAGATAATCATTCACAACAAAAATGAAACCCTCTACAATATATATGAAATAGTAAAACATTTTAATAGAAAGGCTGACATTTGAAGCAATGATGACAAAACAAACCACATATGCATATTTCATCATTTTAATGTAACCCTATGCAAAATGCAGGAATGCAGGAGAAGAGTTCATCATTATAACAGAAACAAATGTGGATACGGATAACAATTCACCACATTAAGCATGATGGTCTAACACAAAAGCAGATTTAATCATTGTAATGTAACCCTTTAGTGACACGGATAATCAATCAACAGAAAAATAGAGACCCTCATCGTGATATTAACATTTTAATGAAACACAAGGCAGCGAAATTGTGCATACAAGAATGGAAGCATGATTGAAGCCGAAGACGTTACCTGCAAATTTGACGACGGTGGTTGCAGAGCAGTGCGAACCAAAAATGTTGGCGAGAGGAATGAAAAATGATGAAGTTTGGGCGAAAAAGTGGTGTTTTAGGGCATCAGCATTAACAACCATGTGCCCCAAAATGAACCACAGGTGGTGAAATGGGAATTTTATGCCCCCACATTCCTAACGTAAAAAATAAATGCGTGAACCCACTAAACAACTTAAACACTTTAAATAAGGCATTTTTTATATTTCGTATTGGGGGTCAATTTAATTTTTATGGGTCATTTGATGAACTACTATTGGGGATGAACGCGTCTACTATTGGTCGACACCTTTTTTTGACCACTTTTAGACGTATGTGCACATAACGGCTTCTATGGAGTGGAATGTTATTGGTGAGAAGCCCAAACCTTAGCTTTAAGCAGTTAAGGCACATACAGAAAAACCCAAAAATTTTTGACCAAAATTGACATCGTTTGGTACCTCAATTGAGTGCGGGAAGTTAGCTATAGCCACTACTGGTCCCTTTCCCCTAGTGTAAAGCTCGCCATAAAATTTTCTCTATTTTTAAAAAAATTTCAAGAGAAGTTCAAACAAAAAAATTGAAATTTAGTGATCTTAGGTTTCATGCACTGTACTTACAAGTCGACCTCGACCTTTGAGCAATTACTTTAGCGGTGTTGCTGAATGTAGTAGTCATTTTGGTGATTTCGTCAATGTTGGCTTAAGTCCAAACTCACTTAGCGAAGATTGAAAGTTAGTTGGTGATTGTTTTATTTTGGTGGCTGCTTCATATTTAGTGACAAACTAACCAAATTTGGTAGTCTTCTAAATCTAGTGGAGGTTTTTCCAAATTTGGTGACAACTAACTTTGCAAATCATAACACCTCCAATGGAGTTATGTATTTTGAACTTGACATTTTGAAGGAAATATCTCAGGTATAGAGAGGCATTTTTCTAGGCAATTATTATTATTATTATAATTTGGGGTAGAATATTGTAGGCTTCACAGTGGTGTCACTAGTTTATACTCAAGTGATTAATTTTGTACATTTAGTATTTGGGTCCCCTTCAGACATTGTAAAATTTGAAAATAACTCCAGAATTGTAAACACACTAGTTTATAAAGTGCCATAGTCATTTTTTTTTGTGTGGGGGGGAGATCATGGATTGAGTGAATTTTGGGGGAGGGGTGATCTTGTGTTGTTGTGATTGATTTAGTTCCTTTTGTTGTGTGTTAGTACTATGGGGAAAACTCAAAGTGAACTCTTAACTCCATGTGGTTATGAATCATGGGAAAAATCCAACATGAAATTATCTAAGGGACAAAGGTTTCACAGGCTATGCAAAAGTATCTATTCTTGCACCTACTAAAGCTAATGCTCTTCAAGCATGGGAGATCAATCGTGAGAGAGATCTTGGTTATATTTGTTCACTAGTCTCATTTGATTTATAATTTCATCTTGAATCATGCAAGACACCTAAAGAAGCTTGGGAGACTCTTGAAAATTTGTATGGTAAAACTGACAAGATTAAGAGTTATCAAATTCATAATGATATGATGAATCTTGATCGAAAAAGTTTTAACTACATCCAAGACTATATCTCCAAGATTAAGAAACTAAGAACACAACTAAAGGTTTGCAAGATTATGAAGGAGGACATACAATTGATTCTCAATGTGTTATCCAAGCTTGGTTCTAAGTATTATGTATTTTCTTCTTTCTTTCATACCAATAGGGTTTCTATGGGAGTTGCATATGTTGATCCTACTTTTGATGTGTTTTCAAATCTTCTAATCCAAGAGGAAGCAGAGATAATTCAAATGGGTATCATCATGACTTCCAAGTCACAAGAATTGATTGCTAGTGAGCCTAAGGTACATAAAGAATAAAGCAATCCTGATCAGAAACAAAAGAAGAAAATGAACAAGACACAGAAAGAATCTAAATACTCTTTCTCTTAAAGGGAATCATCTAAAAAGTAGAAGCACAAATGTCCATTGTAATGCCCAGTCCGAGAATCCTTGGAACACAAGGATAAAATATGCACAATTTTTTTTTCTCTAAAAACTAGTTACCTATCAAGGATAATAGAGTAACCAAGTGCAAAGGACAAACATCAAAACATGCAAGAAACTCAAGAAACATGGAAATTGACATGTGCACCTACACAAATAGAAGTCTTTCAATACTTGCAAAGATTCCCAAGCCATGAACCATCTACTCAGAATGGAGAACACACATTCCTGAGATAACTCATTGGAGATCCGGATAATGTTCACAGATAACAAGAGGTAGATACTACTCTATCTATCCCAAGCAAGATGTTTCACATACAAGGACAAGATAGCTTAACCAATGTACATGAAACCAGACTGTTATTAATGGGATGGTATCTACTCCAAAAAGGGTATCTGGAATGGTAAGGAATTTTTCAAAAAAAAGATCTGAAGCATCCACTGTCCCAAAGATGATGAAATCCAACAGGAAATGATCTTCCCCTGAAAATGACATTATAACTACCGAAAATGACGTTTTCTCCTGGAAATGACATTTTAAATCCTGGAAATGACATTTTAGTAAACTAGAAACAACACTTTAAATACCAGAAACAATGCTTTACCTGGAGAAGAAATCATGACCTTCCAAAGGCCATAACTTTTTCATCCAAAGTCCGATTGAATTCGGAGTCCGATTGACTTAGTTCAAAATGCGTTGAAAATCTCTTGATGAGCTCTATGACATGATGGAACTAAAACCATCTTAGGACATCAACATTTTTATACCATTCACTTGAATCAAGTGCAATCTAAAAGCAGGTGACCATTGTTGCCAGAACTTGCAACAAATGGTCTGCTCAGGCCAAAGACTAGATAGGCTTGCTGACACCAACATACGACATGAAATAAAGGATAACTCCACACTGGGGAGTACTAGATAGATGCATATGAAGGCTATGGACACTTGATTTCATTAATGTACACATAAGGGAAACATAAACATAATATGCTAAAACTAGAACACAAAGTAAAAATATGAAATACATAAATAAGAAGAAGGGATAGAAAAGAGCACATCATGCTCGAAATATCTATCACTGAAAGTTGTCCACCATTTGTACACCAATCCCCAGTAGTGGTAAAGTGCAATTCCACCCTACCATGTTGAACCCTTAGGCCCATCCCACCGTGCTCATGGAGATAGCAATCTCAACCACAACCAAGATAAGAACTCACACCAAAAAGGATACACTCACACAAAGCAGATGCATAAAATCAAGGAATGGTACAAAGATCCAAAATAGGGACGTAATACAAATAGGTCAAGGTCACTACTTAAACTAGATAAGGTACGATGTCAAGACTCAAGAATGGAGTGTCATCTCACGGCTTTTATAGGCCCGTGTGAAATCAAGCAATCCTTCTCTTAACAAGGAAGCTCTACTGTGCCAACACATATCTCTTAAACAAACAACTGATGCTATGCCGGATCGACATCCATAGATGGTTCATAGTTATCCTGACTCATGTCTCTCAAATAGACGACTAATGGATAAAATATTGATCTTATTATTATTATGTTTTTCCCATTCATTTTAAGGTTAACTTATTAAAATAACTCAACCAAGGGATACCTTAGGACCACTTTGTGTCCCAGCCCACCTTGGTGAGCCACTCCATCCCATTTCTCCACACCTACCAGTCAAACACAATGAAGAAAAAAGGACTCCAAACCTCAATCAAAGGAGGTAAAATAAATATAGCACATGGCTCTATTGGCCTCAACCAATAGCACAGGTCTCAATGTAATCCTGTCATGACACACAAAGATCTTGTGATGTGGTCTCAAACATAATCATCATGCATTCCAATGCGATCAAATCAATAATGGAAAATAATTTCATAAAATGGAAAGACAATCACTAGTGCTCACAACACGCTCAACTGGACACTTGGCCAGGAGTACAAATTTACTCATGAATCTAAAATCAACAATGTAAAACCATAGAATGGTTGGAAACATAGAGGAAAACACACCAATATTCAGATTCAACCGAACAAAATAAACAGTAAAATTGGGTGGCATGCAAAATGAGGCGACCCCAAAATTTCCTTGAAATTAAACTTCTTAGAAAGCTACAAAACAAAAACCCATTTCCCCTAAGGCCAACAACACACCAAACCAATTAAATCTCATTTTTGGATAAACACAGAAAAATGAACAACATAAAGGTATTAAACCAATAATGAAAACCTCAGTTTCTTGTAGTGAGTCAACCACGCATCTAAAAGTTACTATAAAGTGGGGGAGTACCAACTCTCAGCACTCAAAACAAAAGAAAACAAGAACTAGATCAAACGATCGAGAAATAATTAAAATATCGAAGGCCCTACCTCACAGCCAAAGGAGAAACCTCGAAGAAAGAGGAATACATAAATTTCTTCGCTGAATCCAAAAGTCATTCCACAAAAATGAAGGTATTCTCAACACGATTCCAATGAGTCGCTACCCACCAAGATCTGACAACCCATTCAGACATAGCGAATAAAAGAACAAATTTCTCCCCACAAGTTTGAAGGAAAATTCCAAATTTTATAAAAACCAAAAAGCTAGAAGTGAGTAAAAAGAATTCACTTTCAACATATAAAACACTTTTAAAAAAGTGACTTTTAAATAGGTTATTTAAATAATTAAAATAACCTTCTAACCTTTCTCCCTAACATAAGAAAATCAATTCTAAATAATTGGAATCGAACTATGGCCAAATAGCAAGTAAATAAAATAAATATTAAAATTCCCCCAAGGCATTAAAGTTCAACATTTAATTAAATATCATCCGCGACAACTGTAGGAACTTCTAAATGCACAGACACTCACTGGTCTATCTTAAATGCATAATGAATCCGGATTTACAACATGTATCAAAGGGAATAATATACTAATCACTGATACATCATCCGTACAGGGACGACATTGGCTCAACGCGAAAGGTTGGTAATACTATCTCCTGTGCCTGTGTCGGGGATATAGGCACACACTCAACTCTTGAAACTCAGGATGAATGTACCTAGTACCTGTTTAGTAAACATGCAAACATCAAGTGTACCTTCTCATAATAAAATAGTTGATGTACAACATATGATAATCAAACAACGAAGAAGATGACACCATCGTGTGGACTTCACAAAGGGGGTAACTACGACTTTGTCTCATTTCATACAACACGTGAATCATAATATATATAACCATTGCATGAGTGAATAGAGAACATTAATTCATTTAAATAACCATCGCATTAACATTTACGCATTTAAATATAAGCATTAAATAAACCATCATGATAACATAAGTATATATCAATGGAAGTAATTACTAAAATATCCAACAACATATAAGGCACAATACTATGGTGAAATCATATATAATCATCAATATAATAATCCATTGTTTCTTAAACCAAAATAAACCAGGTATCATCATAAGGCATCATGTCACATCTCTAGCATAATCTTGTAGATACGATCAAAACTGTAACATAAACCAACCATCTACTACTACTAAGATACTGGAAACCAAAATAAAGTACTATCATCAAAAGCATCTCAACATGAAAATAACAAAAAATAACATATAAAAGTATCTCAGATCAAAATAAACATGGAATAGAATGCAACCACGGGAGGCACTACATGCATATTGCAAGACATTTGGGCACGATGAACATCAATGTTATTTAAAATAAATTGATGAGTTGATGCATCTTTTAAAAAAGAATAAAATTAATTTACCTTCAATAATGTCAAAGGATACACCATCTTCATCTAATTCAAAGCGAGAGAAAAAAGAGAAAAGAACTTGTCGCAATTGTAGATTTTGAGTAAGGGAGATGGATCCTTGATTCTGGAGCTTCAAATCATATGACTTCATCACAGAGTATGTTCTCTTCATTTGAAACTTGTTCGTCACCAAAAAAATTTATGGCTAACATCACACATGTGTGTGTTTGTGGGAAAGGGTCTATTGAAAAAGATCAAGGATTATTCAATGATGTCCTTTGTATACCTTCTTTGTCAACAAATATCCTTTCCCTCTATCAGATCACACATGGTGGAGAAGGAAAGAGTGTTTATTTCACTCCCGATTATGTGATTATTCTAGATTTTCATAGCAAAGGTATATTTGCAGTTGGGGAGGTAGATCACCAGTCTCGATTATACACCTTCTCACATTTTTCTTTGGTTGTTCCTTCGGCTGACGTACACACTTAGGCATCTAGTGTGGACACTTTTTAAGGAGATTTAGTATGTTCAAGTGAATCTTGGTATTCTTTCAACTGAGGTTCAAGAGACATGTATTAATATTGTATCTCCTACATCAACTATTGTTTCTTATGATTTTGGTACTGCTATGGCTCCTATTGATTCAATATAGTAGGACATTCATTTTCTTCTAGACACGACTCCTTGGGATGAGTACTTTACATGCTTTTCTGGTATGTTTTGTTTGTCCTATCTTGGAGACTTGGGGGACACTATTGAGTGCATACATATTATCTTTGATGAATTTTCTCTGTCTTCTTCAGATGCTGAGGGGGGAACCTTTGAACCTCTTGTTCTTTACCCACATGATCATTCCTCGCAGTTTGACATGACTGTGGTCACTATTGAGAAACATTTGGAGGAGAGACCTTGTTCTTTAGAGAAGATACCTTTGCCTCTATCTTTTGTTGTACGCCCATCTGCACTAGGTTCTAGATTGTCATCTTTTATAAAGTGGCCTAGAACACTTGTTTTGATGGTGACAACTTTCAACATTGACATGAGGACACTTGAGCAGAGTTCAGAGGCATCATTTATCTTCATCATTCTTCCTACATATTCCTTTTAGGAATTGGAGCATATCCTGCATACATCCTTCGTTTCATTTCTTCCTAAGGGGAGGAATATTGTTTGGCAATCTTGGACCATATACAACTTCTTGTGTTGGGAATTCACCAACAATGGAGGAGATTCTATAATGAGGGACTACATGGTCTCTCTTCTTCTCTCTTTGGGAGGAGTTTTTCCCTATGAGTTTTCTTTCTCATTATTTGAGATATTTTATCATTGTAAATGGGTACCTAACATGGCCTTGTAGCCAGGACCCATATTTGCATCTTGACATCCACCTAAGCTATGCTTAAAGTTGGGTGTTGGTGTAGGTTATTATTTACCTTATGTTAAGGAATATTTATTTTTCCTACTCATATTTTAAGCTTGCTTAGGTTATGTTAAAATAATTAGGACACATGGAAAAATCCTACAACTACAAGTGTCATTCATACCCAACTTTGTGTAGTTAAACGTCTCACCCTCTTTTGGATTTATTAGCTACCTCCCCATAACTATTTTCTTGTCCTTACCTAAGTTGGCATAACCACATGTTTGACATTTTCCAAAATTTGGTTATTTGGGAGTTATTACCCTCTTGGAACTATCTTCCCATATTCCACTGTATAATAAACACTCACCTCTCCCTTATGAGCTACTCAGTCTGATTTAGAGATAATTCATATGAGTTCATATCAGCTTAGTCACTACTAGGGAGTGCTGATGCATATTGTATTATTTTGAGTATGATAGTATCATTATTTTATTAATGCACCGTATTTCAACATTTTATCCTTTATGTTTCTCTTATGTAGAAGGTTGATCTTGGTTTTGTAGGTGATCCCGGGAGATTAAGTCCATCAATGAATTTTAAAGTTGGAAGCTTGTTCCAAGATTCAATGACAAGAATTTTATTGGAAATAACTAGGTGTTTTGTAATGAGCTAAATGAAGATGGGGAAGTCACAAGGAATAAAACAAGGCTTCTGTGAAAAAACTATGCATAAGTTAAAGGAATAATCTTCGAGGAAACATTTTTCCTGTTGCAATATTAGAATCTATCAGAATGTTACTAGCTTTTGCAAGTTTTAAGAACTTTGAAGTGTATCAGATGAATGCCAAATCAAGTTTTCTAAGAAGTTTATCTTGAACAACCTAATTAAATGTAGACTAAATAAATCTCTCTATGGACTAAAGTAAGCCCCAAGGGCTTGGTATTCAATTTTATACAAATATCTCCAAAAGCAAGGCTTTTGAAGAGGAGTATCAGATAACAATTTGTACATCATGAGTGAAGGAGATGCATTATTGATTATTGAGGTATATGTCAATGACATCATTTTTGGAATCAATATTGATGAGCTTTTCCAAGACTTTACTTCAAACATGCAAAGGGAATTTGAGATGTCAATGCTAGGTTAGCTATCTTTCTTTCTTAGTTTTCATATTTTTCCAATTAGATAAAGGAATTTTCATTTCTAAAACCAAATATGTTAAAGAAATGTTGAAAGAGATTAGAATGAAGGATTGTAATCTAGTGAGTATTCCCATGATTACTAATTGCATGATGAGAAAATAAGATGAATATCACACAATAAATCAAACATTGCATAGATCCATGATTGGAAGTTTTGTATATCTAATAGCTACAAGACCCAACATTATGAAAATAGTTAGTTTAGTGGCATGGTTTCAAGAAGGTGCAAAGGAAATCCATGTTAATGTATTCAAAAGAATGTTGAAATATTTGAAGGGGACTATGGATTTTGGATTATGGTATCAGAGAAGTAAATATTTCAGTCTTACAATATAGGTAGATACAGATTGGGTTGATAATATTGATGATAGCCAAATATCAAGTGGAAGTGCATGTTTTCTTGGCAGTTGTCTTGTATCTTGGCTAAGTAATAAGAAAGGATTAATTTCCCTATCTACAACTAAGGTTGAATCTATTGCAATAGTAGCATGTATAAAGGTTCTATGGATGAACCATATATTGAAATATATTAAGGTTCAGTACGAGCCTCCCATTTTCATACTCTATGGTAATACAAGTTCAATCAACATATCAAAGTATCTAGTCATCCACTTGAAGATAAATCATATTATGATCAAGTAGCATTTCTTGAGGGATAAATTCATTGAGCAACACATTAAGTTGGAGTATATTTCTACAAGGGAGTATATTACAAACAACTTTACAAAACCTCTTTCAAAAGAGATTTTTGAGTACCTAAGATAAATTAGGAGTGATGTTACTCTCATCCATTCACTAAGATTTCAAGAAATGCATATGTTCATGAGGAGATTTTAATGTAGGAGCATCCTTGGGTCATTGGAAATCTTGCATCACCCAAAAATATTTCCCTTTTAGTTTGTTCTTAGTTTTGTTTATTTAGTAGTTATGTGCTTCTTGCTGTGTTCCTTGGTTTTAGATCATTTGCTGTTGTGAACATGAGGGTTCATTCTGGACATCATGTTTTAACCATGTATGGGTTTGCATCTCATTTGGATACTTAGCTGGGGAGATATTAAAGATTCATGGTAATTTCTTTGTGTTCTTCATGTTCTAACGTTCAGTTGAGGTTTTCCGATCCTGTGAAGCAATTTCCCGGTCGATGAATCTTGGTGACTCATATTCTGATGTTCTTGGATCTTGGCTGACATCTCTCTTGGATCACACATAATTTCTTCATCTTGGAATTGAGATCTTTATGATTTGAGTCCTGGCCTATATTGTGGTATTACATTTTCTTATTTTTGGAAAATGTAATTGATCTGACCGACTTATGAGTTGTGAAGGCTATATATATTGAGACTCTTGATATTTGTTTGAGGTAGTTCTCAAGACATACCCTTGGAGGTTTATCATTAGGGTTTAGATCTAGAGTTTTGTTGTAATCAAACATGTATGCCAAAAATTTGTAATCTACATGTTGCAGACCAATGTGTTGTAAATATCTAATTCTATGATAAAGTGAAGATCTGTTATAACATGTTGATTGTCTATTCTAGTTTATAAGTTGGTTGTTTCTGCTGTGTTGACTCTTGTTGCATGGTTGGACCAAATCCATTGGGAAAAATCCTACCATGACTACGTTAGATGGTATCAGAGCAAGGTTGATGTTGCCACATTAGTAGATCGAGTTCCTGATCTTACGAAGCCCTAGTTGAGTTTGTTGTGGGGTGGCAGAGTGTAGATCTAGACCACAATTGGAGAGGACTTGCGCAAGGGGATCGTTGAGGAGATTGTTTTTGATTGAGAAATCATTTTGGGTGTTGTAGGCATACTAAGGGGGAACAAATAATCAAGCTGGAGGCAATCTACATGTGTGTTTGATAGATTGTCGATAGAGAGGAAAACAACACCGTGTAATCAGAGCGCCAAAGCTGAGGTAGTTGCACCTGAGGATTGGAAAGATGCCACCTAGTAGGATGAACCCTAGGAGGTTAGAAAAAATGGAGGAATTCTGGAATGAGATCCAAAATGTTTTGATTGGATCGCAAAGGAATCCTGAGACTGAGGAAGAATATGAGGAAGCCACTGAATATCTTGAGACTATAGATGCTGAGATCCCTGTAGATGAAGAAATATTATTGAGGGCTATGACTCAAGTAAGTAAAATTTATAGGATGGAGGTTTCTAATTTGTTTGGTTCATTGCATCCTTAGGATTTGATAGACTGGATTGGTGAACTAGAAGATCACTTTGAGCTTGAAGATATTAGAGATCGACAAAGGGTTAGGTTAGCACAAACTAAGTTGAAGGGTCATGATGCCTTATGGTGGAAATAATTGCAGAAAGATAGGGAGGAACATGGTGAACATAAAATCACTAAATGGAGGGTGATGGTTGCACAATTAAAGGCTAAATTCATTCCTAAAGATTATGAATTGGAATTATTCAAGGTGTTGTAGAACTTGAAGTAGAAGGACATGAGTGTGAAGGACTACACCGAAGAGTTTTACAAGATGAAAATCATATCTAGACACCGAGAGGTATCTAAGGAGAAGGTTTCTAGGTATATTAATGTAGGCCTAAGATTTATTACTCAAGATGAGATGAGTATGTTGCGTAATTCTATAGCTGAGGATGATTATCAGTATGCATTGAGGAAAGAAGATAAGTTGAAGATGAGATCGAGTAACCCTAGAGGAAAGGAGAAGAAAGAAAGTAACTGACAAAGAGAAGAAAACCATTGAGGTAGAACCTGATCATAAAATAGTTAAAAGAGAGAATGGTAGAAAAGAATTCAAAGGATCTTGTTTCAAATGTGGTGGTATAGGACATAGAGATTTTCAATGTTTTGAAGGATCTAGCAAGAATGTGGGAAAACATAATCTTGTGGCACATGAGGAGTTAGATACTAATGTACCCGAGGAAGATATGGCAGAACTTGAGATGGGATAATCTCTTTTGCTTAGGAGAGTCATGTTGAGTAAGAAGGAAGCTAAAAATATACAAAGGAGAATTTTTTTAGGACTGTATGCAAATCAGAGGTAAATGTTGTAAGGTTGTTATGGACTATGGTAGTATTGATAATTTGGTCTCAAAAGAGATGGTGCAGAATCCTGGATTGAAGAGGTTTAAACATCCTTCTCCTTACTGGATAAGTTGGTTTTTAGATGAACACATGGTGGAGGTGAAAGAACAATGTTTGGCGAGCTTCAACATTGGACCTTACAAAGATGAGGTGTTGTGTGATGTGGTATCTACGAGTTCCTATCATGTTATTTTGGCCAAGCCTTGGAAATTTGATAGGGATCTATTCATGATTGCAGAAGAAATTTGGTCATAATAGGGAAGGGTGGACAAAAGTTTACTTTGGTTCCCTTGAAGGAGGTAGAGGGGAGAAGTGCAAGGAATTTGAGCATGATAGAGAGTTACTGTTTAGAGAAGCAGAATATAGAGGATTGTATGGATTAGAAGAAGGATCTTGAAGGAAGACCAGAGAAAAAGTTGGTATCAGGCTGCAAGAAGGGTAAAGTGAAGGGGAAGAACACATTGGTTGATGATCAAATAAAGGTTTGTAGTAGAAGTAATTCAGTTTTGTGAAAGAAAGGAGGTAGTGGTAAGAAATCTTGTACAAATGTGAGATATGACAAAGTAAGTGCAGTGCAGAGTAAGATGATGGATGTGATAGAAGACAGGGAAGAAGTGTAGAGATAGAAAATTATAAACAAAGAGAACATTTGGATCAAGAATGAGCATGGGATTTAAGTCCCAAATATTTTCAAATGTTCATAAGTTTATCTTATGGAACATTTTCTTAAGGAAAGGTATTTTTGGCCTCAGTTATATAAGGATGTTCATAAGTTTGTGAAGAGTTGTGGAATTTGTCAAGTTGCAAAAGGAGTAAGTCATAATATTGGTTTGTATACACCAATTTCTATTCCTGAGAAACCTTGGAGTGATATTAGCATGGATTTTTTTCTTGGCTTATCGAGGAAAACAAGAGGTAATGATTCTATATTTGTTGTGGTGGATATTTTTCTAAGATGACACATTTGATACCATGTAGAAAAAAACATCAGATATAATACATATAGTAGATCTTTTCTTCAAGAAAGTTATCAGATTGCATGGATTATCGAAGAGTATCATCTCTGACCGAGTCAGTAAGTTTGTTGGCTATTTTTGGAAAACACTTTGGAAGAAGCTGGAAACTGAGTTGAAGTATAGTTCTACATTTCATCCACAGACTGATAGACAAACAAAGATTGTAAACAAAAGCTTGGGTAACTTGTTGAGATGTTTAGCTAGAGATAAACTGAGTACTTGGGTTTTTATGTTAGCACAAGGAGAGTTTTCATATAATATTTCAAAGAATAGAAGTACTAGAAAGACACATTTTCAGATTATTACTGGCTTACAACCGAGAGGTATATCAAATTTGAGAGATATTGCTGGAGAAGAGAAAAGAAGTCGTGAAGGAGAAGAATTTGCTGAGTTTATGAAAACATTGCATGAGGAAGTGAAACATAAGTTGGAGAAAAGTAATAAAAAAATACAAGGATAATGCAGATAGATCAAGAAGACAAGACTTTTGAGATTGATGATGAACTTATGGTTCATTTGAAGAAAGGCAAATTTCCTGTTAGAACATGTGGTCTCGCATTAGGATACCTGTGGACCTAAATCTAGGTCGTAGTTGTTTCCTATGTTGGATCTTTAGGACTTTTGAGGCTTACCTTTCTAGTAGCCTATTGTATAAAAGTAATGTTTTATTCTTAGAGAAGTAGTTTTTTGGAGTAGTTATAGGGTAGTTGTGACTCATAAGATTTGGATCAAGGGTTTCTGACATCGCATGCATGAGAACTGTTATGTAAAGAGTTTGAATGTATTTTGTCGAAATTGAGAAGGCCTTACTTCCTGACATGTATGAATATGAAATTCTGTATTCCTTCTCTCATTCTTTGTATTTTGAAGTTTCCATGTTGTATTCTGCAAGTTGGTTTGGTAGCTGGGAGTGCCTTTTGCCCTAGTTTCTGACCCTCCTTGTGTCACACTCTGATATATGTAAAAGTCTTAAACTAAATATAATAGGCCCATATTGCCCAAACCTTAGCAGGAGCTTCCTCTAAGAGTCTCTTCGCATAATAACCTTCGAGTGAAAAAATGATTACAAAGACAAAGGTATCATTGACAATTCTATAGTCTGGGCTATCTTTGTTCATCTTCTCTTTTCTAACCAGTTGCAGATATACAGTGAATGGCCATGCATTTGGCTGACCAAATGCTCCTCTCTTTACTAAGCCCGGGTATTCTTCCCTTGTAACTAGTAGGTAAACCACATAAGAAGTCATGTAGAAGAGGGGATTATCACTCAGGATGGTAGCCCAATCAAATCTATCTCTTCTCCCCTTCATCCTTTCAATTAGGAGAATCATCCAACAATCAAGTTGGATAGATTGGGGAGACCATATAACCTTCTTAGCATGGTAACTAATGCCTAGGTATCATCTTTAAGTATCCCCTTCTAATGTCTATTCTCTCCAACTTATTCTTTGGAAGAGCTGTACCAAGTATTCATTTTTACAATTTTATAGGCAATCTGGGTGTTATTTCTAGATCACTCTAAGCCTTTTCTGATGGACAAGGGATAAAACATGACAATGCCCTTTGGTAGGTGGAAGGCATCCTTAATGTTGTCTATCCTGATGTCTAGAACAATGTCTCTTGTCTTATTCTTTACTATCCTGTCATTAGAAACATAGTGTTGTGCGAGGGTCATGATTCTATCTTAAGATAGGATGGCCATGAGATGTGGTGCAACATTAACTAGGCTAGAGAGGACAAGGGAAGTGCAGTCAGCCGAACTCCTGTTAGGATTGGCGCAACTAGTGAGAAACTCATTCAAGTTTACATTTCCTATATCTATGTTTGTGAACTCACTATGGAGGTTCCTGACCCTAGAGGGAACATGATATCCTTTGAATATGTACTTCATTGGTGAGATAGCTATCTTTTCTCGCATTCTTCAAGAAAACATGCAATCATCAACCAACATTTACTAAAAAAACACTATAAACTAACAAACAAGCCTCAGAGAACCAAGAGAATCAAACCTAGAAGCTTGAAACAAGAAAAAGGAAATCCAACTTCTCTTTTCAGAGTTTCGAGTATCATCTTTCAGGTATCCCCTTCTGATGTCTATTCTCTCTAGCTTATTCTTTGGAAGAGCTCTACCAAGTATTCATTTTTACAATTTTACAGGCAATCTGGGTGTTAGTTCTGGATCACTCTAAGCCTTTGCTGATGGAAAAGGCATAAAACATGACAACACCCTTTGGTAGGTGGAAGATGTCCTTAATTTTGTCTAGCCTGATGTCTAGAACAATGTCTCTTGTCTTATTATTTACTATCTTGTCATTAGAAACATAGTGTTGTGTGAGGGTCATGATTAGATCTAAAGATAGGATGGACATGAGATGTGCTGTAACATTAACTAGGCTAGAGAGGACAAGGGAAGTGCAATCAGCTGAACTCCTGTTAGGATTGGCACAACTAGTGAGAAACTTATTCAAGTTTACATTTCCTATATCTGTGTCTGTGAACTCACTATGGAGGTTCCCGAACCTGGAGCGAACATGATATCCTTTGAATACGTACTTCTTTGGTGAGCTAGCTGTCTTTTCTTGCATTCTACAAGAAAACATGCAATCATCAACCAACATTTACTAAAAAACCACTATAAACTAACAAACAAGCCTCATAGAAATCCCAACTTCTCTTTTCATATTTTTGGGGATTCGATTATCAAAAATAGGACTGGCCTCCGAAAGGGAGAAAGGGAAAAAGATGAAAACTGAGTGAAAGTAGACTTTCAATATTTTGGACTGTGAAAATCTTATGGATATATGAGATTTTGAATGCGTAAAAGGATGAGAAGGCTTGGCAAAGTGGATAGGAAAAAACTTCAGTGTTACAGAGATGGGGGGTAGCATTGGATGCCAAAAATTAAAAACTATGAAATGAATGACTACCTTGTCTTCAATTGGATGGAGTTTCAGTGTTTTGGTCATGATTTAGGGGTTTTAGAGACTAAAAGTATGATCACCCAAAAACCCTTAGTCATTTTACTAAGGCTACAAAGTTCAAAGTTGAGATGAAGTTTTTTCAGCTTTTCAGGGGCTGATCCCTATGATACACCTGGGAGGCCAAGAAGAAAACCTAAACAACAAAACCCTAAGAAACTCAAACCAGAGAGAAACCAACAACAAAAACCCTAGATGACATGACCAATGAAAACCTAACTAAACCTAGACCATTAAAAATGATGAAGAGAGAAGATAGAAAGCCCAACACTAGAAAGGAAGACTGACCACACAAAACCCTACCTCTAATCCATGAGGGAATATAAAATGATCATGCGATGCAACTGAAGGGATGGATGCAAAGTACACTAAGCCTATCACAAACTAAACAATTGAAAAGCACAACGATGATTTCCATGGAGTAGGAAGAAAAATCTTAGAGCTCAAAACTCAAATCACAAAATGAAGAGAAGGAAGGCCCTCATGCGCTCTTATACTCTCTAGATCACATGACGCCACCACATGGTTTCGCACTTTAGGACACCAAAAGTGCAAGACCCATTAGTCATGTGATGTCATACTTTTGGAGGCTGAAAATATGATATGACTTATCCTTAGAGTGTGAGGTTTCTACCTTCTTGGGATTCAGACCTTCAGATTTCTAACTAACACCAAAACTCCACAAGTCTGAAAAAATTCTTTTTAGGGAAAGGTTTAAACTTTAAAAACCCAAGAAGGAAACAAAACCAAAGAACATAAACATAAGGAACTAAACATGGAAATAAATGGGGGTCCCCATGGCCAAATGACCAAAATGGGGTGTGTTGTAGAACCACAACAAATATCCCAAACAAAAGGAGGAATGACCAAGGAATTTCTTTATTAGTAAACCACTTCTAGAAACTTGTCCTACAATAAACTAAACATAGGTTTGATTTTTGGAAATATTCTTTCACCAACACTCAAAAATGAGATCCTTGCTGCCTCTTCTAGTGTGTGCACTTGTGTGTTCATTCCTTTGATACTTTGACAAGGATAAATCAAATGATTATTAACCAGAAAACCAACCTTGACAATGTTGACAAGGGCTTCCCGAGAAGAGCTCTACTGCCAGTTAGACATCTATAGCCCCGAAAAAGTTTCTTCTAAGTCCCAATCAGACCTTTCTCTACTGACAGCGAGGTGTTGATAGCCCTGGTAGATATTGCTAGAGTCACCCTTCTCTGTCTCTTGACAATGTTTTGAAGCGGGAGCATTTGGAGAAGTCTCTTTTGGAATTGGGTCTCTTTTCTTGACTGGTGACTGGTTTGAGCCACTTTCTTTGAGTATGCGATTTAATTGAGTGTCTTTTTTTATTTTTGTGAAACCTTGACAAATATTTGACTGGGCTACCTTGGTATAAGATTTTGATAACCATGGTGACCCCTGCTTTGACTGATAAATTTTGCTTCTCTTTCTTCCTCTTTTGCTTCCTTCTCTTTCTTTCTTTTTTAGTTAGGCCACAGATGGAGAAGGCACCTGGGATTGGTGGGTACTCGAGTAAATTTTCTAGTGCTGGCTCTGATTAATAACCGCCCAAGAAAAAATGTTTCTAGTATAATACTTTAATATACATCCTATGGTTTAGGGTGATCAAAATTAGAGCATCACCTTGATTCCCAGTAAGAGGTATCACCATTCTGACCTCCGAGTATAGTTTCTTGAAAGATACATTTATTTGGAAATTTTGACAAAGAAATACCTCTCCCTCTCAACAAGGATTATTTGGGATAAACCACTTGCCAAGAATAGTCCCAAAAACACACTGACCCACACTAAAAAAGGACAAAGACCCAAAAGAGGAAAAAAATGCTAAAAAAAAGACCAAAAATGAAAAACTAAACTACTATGATACATGGGGAAAAAGGGGTACCCCTCTCTCAGGAGCCAAAATAATGTTTGAGAAATTGGCCAAAGAGTGGCAATGGAACCAAATCCCCATCCATAGTACTTATTCTGAAAGTGTTTTCTCCCAATATTTCTACTGTCTAATAGGGACTAGTTTACAGTCTTTCAAACCCGGTGTGGCTGCCCAATGTTTATTTTGCCTTATCCCACTTGAGGACAAGGTAAGAAATCCTAAAATATTTTATAGTGGATCTTTTGTCAAACCAACGCTTGACAATATTCTGATGCTTTGACATATATTCTAGGGCCATAGTTCTTTTTTCTTCCAAATTGAGAAGGTTCACGAGTCAGATCTACACCCTATCTTCACCTTGAACATACTAATCCATGAATTTTAAAACTGGTACTTTAAGTTCATGAGAGAAATGGGTTGCATACCATACACTAATTGGTAGTGGGATGTCCCCATGGACGTTTTTATTCTTACTTGATCTATCCACAAGGCATATTTTAACTGTGTATGCCAACTCATAAGATTATCATCCAGGAGGCGCTTGATTACAACTGTCAAATTTTTATTTGTGGACTCTTCCACACCATTTTTTTGTAGGTAATAATTGGAAGAGAATTTGTGAATTACCTGGTTTTTGAAAGCCCATTGCGTAAGTTCAGCAGTTGAGAATGAGGGTGTGTAATCACATACCTTAGTAGTGCAATTTTTCAATGTTTGCGCCTATGTCCTATTTGTGCAATAGTCCATGACTGTCAAAATATACTTGTGACCTGCAAAGGATGGTGGGTTAATGGTACCAAGAAAATCCAAGCCCCATTGGGCGAATTGACGTACCTCATATATTGGTTGTAAAGGCATTGTAGGGTTTCTTTTATGAGTAACTCTAGTCTGACAAGTATGGAACGATTTCACATATTCATTTGTGTCTATGAATATAGTCAACAAATAGTATCCTTCTCTTAGGAGTAGGTGAGAAGTAGCTTCAGTGGATTTGTGCCCTATGCCACATTTGTGATGAAACTAATCCAGGAATTGCTTTGTCTTTATCCAAGCACCTTAAATATAGACCATCATAATTTCTCTTGTTTAATTGCCCATTTTTTAGCATATAGGAACTGCTCTTAATCTTCAAGGCTCTTCTCTATGAGCCGTTCAATCCTTCCGGGAAATGATTTTGGCGGAGAAAATGAACCACGTCTTGATACTAGATGTCCAAGATCACCTATTGATACATGTAAGTATAACATATCTAACCTTCTTCTACCTTTGATATCAGGTTTGTTAGGCCTTGACCTTTCTAGTTTAATAGGCTGAATCTTGTGGTCAAACTCTTATAGAATGATCATCCATTTTCCTCTCCATGTGCTTAATTCATTTTGTATTAATAAGGACTTTCGTGCTGCATCTGAAACTATGCAAACACTTTGCTCCTCAGAATGTAATGTCAAAAATTCTTTACCGCTTTGACCAGGGCGAAAGACTACTTGTCTAGATTTCGGTATCTTATCTCATTATTTTTATGAGGGAACCTCATGAATGCGATTGACCTTTCATTTTTTCCATCTTTGTTTTGAATGAGGATTATTACGTATGAGTGCTTAGAAGCAAAAGAGTACACCTTAAAGGGTACAGTGTATCCTAGCTAGCTAAGACAGGTACCATGGTGATGATAGGTTATAATTCTTTGAATGATTTCTTTACTAGGGCAGTCCACTCAATATTTACGTCTTTCTTCAACATATCGTTTAATGGTTTAACTATTTCTGAAAAGCCAGTGATAAACTTCCTCATGAAGTTTATCTTCCCAAAAAAGGATTTTAGTTCCTTCCAGATGTTGGCAAGGTCAATTTAAGAATGACCTACACTTGTTCAAGATCTATCAGTATTCTAGCCTCATAGATGATGTGTCCTAACAATTTTCCTTCTATGACTCTAAGCACACATTTCTTCAGGTTGAGGGATATTTTGTATCTCCTACATATTTGAAGCACCCTCGGTAGGTCGTCTATATGATTTATTCAATTTTTAAAAAATATTGTGAGGTCATGCATGTAAATGATTATGCATTTCCCAACTAAAATTTTTAAAACGGTGTCCATCACCCGTTGAAAATTTTCTTGACCATTTATCAGGTCGAAGGATATTCAATGATACACAAATGTTCCCCACTTTGTGGTAAATGTGCTCTTAAGTTGATCTTCTTCCTGTACCATCACCTGATTATAGCCTAAATAATCATCTCAGAAACACATCATCTAAGACTGATTTACTACCTATAGTAATTTATCTAAAGAGGGCAGTAAATAGTCATCCTTTTGGGAAGCTTTGTTCAGATTCTAGAAATCTACGCATAACCCAATCTCCCCACTCTTTTTCCTCATTGGGACCAAATTTGCAACTAACGTGGAATGTCAAATTGGAAGGGTAATTTTTGCATCCAACATCTTTTGAACTTCCTTTTGTATCAATGACTCCATCATTTGGTTTACTGGCCTCTATCGTTGTCGGAAAGGTTTAGAATCAGACCTTAATGGGATGTTATGCACTATGACCGGGGTGTCATAAGTCTTCATTTATTCATAGATCCAAGCTATGAAATCTTGGTATTCAGTGAGGAGGTGGACCATTCTTTTCTTCTCATCTTTTGTGCCAATTTTCCTAATGTGCACTTCCTTGGGTCATCCTTCGTGCCGAGGTTGTATGTTTCACATTCATGTCCTCCCAATTTCGATGCTGGTTGCCTTTTCATGGATTTTTTTTTTGTCTTTTTCAAAAATCCTTTCCAACTCTACCATCCCCTTGGATATGAAATTAGTTCTTTGGGTTTATGACACCTTGATCATTGGTTTTACCTAGTTCGGTTGGCTCATTCGGTTCTTCTAATTCTTCATCAATAACTTGTTTTTTGAACACACCCACACACATGATGAATTCAAGGATGTGTTGATCATCTTGGAAGAATTGGAAATTTATTATATTGCTTGGGATTTCTAGGGTGCCAATAAGTTCAACTGAGAACTTTTTTATTTTGCTCTTTTCCATAGGGTGTAATGAACTAGTAGACACTACCAGTGTGTTGGTCATGATATTCTTTCTTTTTCAGACAAAATTAATGTTGAATGATTTGAATTATTTGATCAAACCCCATGTCATCTTCTGATAGGAAATCAACCTTTTTCCATTGCAAGAATAATGGCTAAGGATCTATTTTACAACTAATTGCGAGTCACCTTCTACTACCAAAGATTTTACCCCTTTTCATGCACAAGGAGAAGACCTCAAATAAGTGCTTCATATTCTGCAACGTTGTTATTATATAAAAATTATAATCAATACACTACGTAGAAGGTCTTACCTCTCTGATTAACTTATTTGATCCCTGCAATGACTCCTTGTTTACACTTGGAACTATTGAAATGCAATTTCCATATTTGATGTAGCTTGGATGAGATTGGCTTGGGCTGAAGCTTGTCCTAGAATTTTGATGTTTTAGGTTTCAATCCTTTACCTTCTTTGTGATTTAAAGAAATCACTTCCTCTTTTCCTTCCCCTTGCAGGTACTCATCACCCAAAGACCTTGTATTTTCAGCACCTTGAGTGGGTTGGGATTTATTATAGGGAAGTAAGGCACCATCATGTGAAGAACTCCATTCCCTGCCTCCACTCTGAGTGAGACTTTTCCATCTGAATCCGAGCCTTCATGGTGAATCTCTGTTTGAGTTGTATGATTCAGAAGACTCCCTTCACTTGATGTAGCATTAAAATAGGTATATAATACATAATTATTGTCATCCAACCCATGAATCTAATTTTTTTTGATTAGTGGGGTAGTTTAGGTCGATACTTGGGATAATGCATCTTGACAGTTTGCACATGTTAATATTTAGCGACCCAACTGGTGTAACCGACAATACCCTAGAAATAACAGGATGTTGGGATCTGTGTTATGATCCAGATATTTCAAAATTTCTGTCATATTCTTGATAAAAACCTAGAAGATGTCATCATCCATGTGGAGCTCTTATAGACCTCGCATGAGACTATTATCAACATCATCATTTTCTTGGATTTGGAACATAAGGACGTTATCCAATTGATACATGCCTAGGTCAGTTTGGGTGAACAATAACTCATTTGGGGCATTGTACTCCATAATCATCTTCTTGTGTTTACGTTCTACATAAATCTTGATATTTTTATTTAGTCCCTTCCAAGGTAACCATAGCTATGTGAAATTAGTTTAGAGCCATCCTCTTAGACACTTAGACCATTCTTTACTTAATAGCATCCCATAAGTTTCTAGAATATTAACAATGTGCATGTCAATATGTTCTTGTACTCTAGATGTAGGGTGGAATTGCACTTTACCACTGCTGGGGATCGATGTACAAATGGTGGATGACTTTCAGTGATAGATATTTCAAGCATGATGTGCTCTTTTCTATCCCTTCATATTTATGTATTTCATGTTTTTACTTGGTGTTCTAGTTTTATCATATTATGTTTATGATTCCCTTATGCGTAAATTAATGCAATCGAGTGTCCATATCCTTCATATGCATGTATTTATCACTCCCTGATGTGGAGTTATCCTTTATTTCATGTCGTATGTTGGTGTCAGCAAGCCTATCCAGTCTTTGGGCCGAGGAGACTATTTGTTTCAAGTTATAGCAATAATGGTCAAATGTTTATTTTTTGCAAGTTAATGGCATAAAAAATTTGATGTCCTAAGATGGTTTTAGGTCCATCATGTCATTAATCTCATCAAGATATTTTCAATGCATTTTGAATGAATTCAATCAGACGCCAGATGCAAAAGTTATGGCCTTTGGAAGGTCATGATTTCTTCTCCGGGTAAAGCATTATTTATTGTATTTAAAGTGTTGTTTCTAGTTTATTAAAATGTCATTTCCAAGATTTAAAATATCAATTTTGGGAGAAAAAGTCATTTTCGGTAGTTATAATGCCATTTCTGGGGGAAGATCATTTCCTGTAAGATTTCATCATCTTTGGGATAGTGGATGCTTTAGAGCTTTTTTTTTGAAAAATCCCTTACCATTCTAGATACCATTTTTGGAGTTGATACCATCCCATTCATAATAGTCTAGTTTCATGTACAGTGGTTAAGCTATCTCATCCTTGTATGTGGAACATCTTGCTTGGGATAGATAGAGTAGTATCTACCTCTTGTTATCTGTTAGAGTAGTAGACTTTCAGTATTTTGGACTGCAAAAATCTTATGGATATGTGAGAGACCGAATGTGTAAAAGGAAGAGAAGGGTTGGCAAAGTGGATAAGAAAAAAATTCGGTGTTGTGTAGATGGAGGGTAGAATTGGATGCTGAAAATCCAAAACTATGAAATGAATGACTTCCTTATCTTGAGTTGGATAGAGTTTTAGTGTTTCAGTCATGATTTAGGGCTTTCAAAGTCTAAAAGTATGATCAACCAAAAACCCTTAGTCATTTTACTAAGGCTACCAAGTTCAAAGTTGAGATGAAATTTCTTAGCCTTTCAGGGGTGGATTCTTGTGACACCTCGGAGGCCAAGAAGAAAACCTAAACAAAAAAATCCTAAGGAACTCAAACCCGAGCGTAACCAACAACAAAAACCCTATATGACACGACCAATGAAAACCTAAATAAACCTAGACCATTAAAATAGATGAAGAGAGAAGATAGAATAGCCAACACCAGAAAGGAAGACCGACCACCCAAAACCCTACCTCTAATCCACAAGGGAATATAAAATGATCATAAGATGAGACCGAAGGGATGGATGTGAAGTACACTAATCCTATCACCAACTAAAAAATTGAAATGCACAATGACGATCACCAGGGAGTAGGAAGAAAAACCTTAGAGCTCAAAAGTCGAATCACAAAATGAAGAGAAGGAATACCCTTGTCTTCTCTTATAGACTCCAGATCACATGACACCACCACATGGTTTCACACTTTAGGACACCGAAAGTGCGAGACCCATTATTCATGTGATGTCAAAATTTTGGAGGCCAAAAATATGATACAACTTATCCTTATAGCGTGAGGTTTCTGCCTTTTGGGCATTCAGACCTTCAGATTTCTCACTAACACCAAAAGTCTGCAAGTCCAAAAAACTTCTTACTAGGGAAAGGTTTAAACTTTAAAAACCCAAGAAGAAAACAAAACCAAAGAACTAGAAGCATAAAGAACAAACCATGGAAAAAAAGAAGGGGGTCCCCATGGTGTAGTGTCCAAAATAGGGTGTGTGTTGTGGAACCACAACAAATAGTCCCAACAAAAGGAGGAATGAACAAGGCATTTCTTTATGAGAAGACCACTTCTGGAAACTTGTCCTGCAATAAATTGAGCACAGGTATGATTTTTGGAAATATTCTTTCACCAGCCCTCAAAAATGAGATCCTTGCCACCTCTTCAAGTGTGTGCACTTGTGTGTTCATTCCTTTGATACTTTGACAAGGATAAATCAAATGACTATCAGCCAGAAAACTAACCTTGACAATGTTGACAAGGGCTTCCTGAGAAGAGCTCTACTACCAGTCAGGCATCTATAGCCCTGAAATTTTTTCCTCCAAGTCCCAATCCAACCTTCTCTACTACCAGCTAGGTGTTGATAGCCCTGGTAGATATTGCTAGAGTCACCCTTCTCTGTCTCTTGACAATGTTTTGAAGAGGGAGCATTTGGAGAAGTCTCTTTTGGAATTGGGTCTCTTTTCTTGACAAGTGATTGGTTTGAGTATGTGATTTAATTGAGTGTCTTTGTTTATTTTTTTGAAACCTTGATAGCTCTTAGACTAGGCTACCTAAATATAAGATTTTGATAACCGTGGTGACCCCTACTTCGAATGATAATTTTTTCTTCTCTTTCTTCCTCATTTGCTTCCTTCTTCTCTTTCTTTCTTTTTTTGGTCAGGCCGGAGATGGAGAAGGGTCCTGGGATTGGTGGGTACTCGAGTAAATTTTCTGGTGTTGGCTCTGACTAATAACCACCCAAGAAATTTTTTTCTACTATAATACTTTAATATACATCCTGTGGTTTAGGGTGATCAATGTTAGAGCATCACCTTGATTGCCAGTAAGAGGTATCACCATTTTGATCCCCGAGTACAATTTCTTTCAAGATACATTTATTTGGAAATTTTTACTAAGAAATACCTCTGCCTCTTAACAAGGATTATTTGGGATGAGTCACTTGCTAAGAACAGTCCCAAAAACACACTGACCCACACTAAAACAAGACAAAGACCCAAAAGAGGAAAAAAATGCAAAACAAAAGACCAATAATGAAAAACTATACTACTATGATACATGGGGAAAAATGGGCACCCCTCTCTTAGGAGCCAAGATAATGTTTGATAAATTGGCCAAAGAGTGGCAATGGAACCAAATCCCCATCCAAAGTACTAATTCTGAAAGTGTTTTCCCCCAATATTTCTACTATCTAATAGGGACTAGTTTACCGTCTTTCAAACTTGGTGTGGCTTCCCAATGTTTATTTTGTCTTATCTCACTTGAGGACAAGGTACAAAATCCTGAGGGATTTTATAGTGGATCTTTTGTGAAACCAATGCTTGACAATATCTTGATTCTTTGACACATGTACTAGGGCCATAGTTCTTTTTTCTTCCAAATTGAGGAGGTTCATGAGTCAGATCTGCACCCTATCTTCACCTTGAACGTACTGATCCATGAATTTTAAAACCATTACTTTAGGTTCATGGGAAAAATGGGTTTCAGACCATATACTAACTAGTAGTGGGATACCCCCAAGGCTTTTTTTATTCTTACTTGATCTGTCCACAATATATATTTTAACTGTGTATGCCAATTCATAGGATTATTATCCAGGAGGCGCTTGAATACAATTGTCAAATTTTATTTGTGGACTCTGCAAATTCATTTTCTTGCAGGTAATAATTGGAAGAGAATTTGAGAATTACCTAGTGTTTGAAAGCCCATTGCATAAGTTCAGCAGATGAGAGTGAGGGTGCATAATCACATACCTTAGTAGTGCAATTTTTCAATGTTTGCACCTCAGTGTGTGCAATAGTCTATGGCTATCAGAATATACTTGTGACCTGTAGAGTATGGTGGGTTAATGGTACCAAGAAAATACAAGCCCCATTGGGTGAATGGACGTACCTCATATATCGGTTGTAAAGGCATTGTAGGGTTTATTTTGCGGGTGGCTCTAGTCTGACAAATATGGCAAGATTTCACATATTCATTTGTGTCTCTGAATAGAGTTGATAAATAGTATCCTTCTCTTAGGAATAGATGAGAAGTAGCTTCAGCAGATCTGTACCCTATGCCATATTTGTCATGAACATAAGCCAGGTCTTGTTTTTCTTTGTCTCTATCCAAGCACCTTAAATATAGACCATCATAATTTTTCTTGTATATAATTGCCCCTTTTTTTAGCATATAGGAACCGCTCTTAATCTTCAAGGCTCTTCTCTATGAGCCGTTTAATCCTTCTGGGAAATGATTCTGGAGGAGGAAATGAACCACATCTTGATAGTAGATGTCTGAGATCATCTCTTGGTCCATGTAAGTCTAACATATCAAAACTTCTTCTACCTCTGCTATTAGCTTCATTAGGCCTTGACCTTTTACTAGTTTCATAGGCTGAATCTCATCGTCAAACTCTTATAGAATGACCATCCATCTTCCTAATTCTTTCTGCATTAATAAGGACTTCATTTATGCATCTGAAACTATGCAAACACTTTTCTCCTTAGAATGTAATGTCAAAAATTCTTTACCGCTTTGACCAAGGTAAAAGACTACTTGTCTAGATTTGGATATCTTATCTCAGTATTCTTGAGATGGAAACTGATGAATGTGATTGGTCTTTCATTTTTTCCATGTTTGTTTTGCATGAGGATTCTCACGCATGAGTGTTTAGAAGAAAAAGTGTACACCTTAAAGGGTACAGTGTATTCGGGCTAGCTAAGATAGGTACCGTGGCGATGACAGTTTTTTATTCTTTGAATGATTTCTTTACTAGGGAAGTCCACTCAATATTTGTGTCCTTCTTCAACATATCATTTAATGGTTTTACTATTTTTGAAAAGCCAGTGATAAACTTCCTCACGAATTTTATCTTCCCAAAAAATGATTTTAGTTCCTTCTGGCTATTTGGCGGGGTTAATTTAAGAATGACATACACTTGTTTGAGATCTATCACTATTCTAGCCTCATACATGATGTGTCCTAACAATTTTTCTTCTATGACTCTAAGCAAACAGTTATTTCGGTTGAGGGAGATTCTATATCTCCTACCTCTTTGAAGCACCCTCCGTAGGTCGTATATATGATCCATTCAGTTTTTAGAAAATATTGTGAGGTCATGCATGTAAATGATTATGCATTTCCTAACTAAAATTTTTAAAGTGGTGTCCATCACACGTTGAAAAGTTTCTATAACATTTATCAGGTTGAAGGATATTCAATGATACACAAATGTTCCCCACTTTGTGGTAAAAGTGGTCTTCAGTCGATCTTCTTCGTGTACCATCACTTGATTATAGCCTGAATAATAATCTAGGAAAGAAATCATCTGAGACCCATTTACTACCTATAATACTTTATCTAAAGAGGGCAGTAAATATTTGTCCTTTTGGGAAGCTTTGTTCAGGTTCCAAAAATCCATGCATAACCCGATCTCCCCACTCTTTTTCCTCACTGGGACCAAATTTGCAACCAACGTGGAATGTCAGATTGGAAAGGTAATTTTTTCATCCAACATCTTTTGAAATTCCTTTTGTGGGTGATCTCACAATAGTGTTTCCGACTTTTTAGGATGAAGGATTTTGGACTTTCAAAAAAAATTGCTTTTTTGATGGCTTCGCACGAAGTATCCTCTTTGTGTGAAGTGGTTAATAGGCTTTGCGCAAACTAGATAAAATGGGGGATTCACTCAAACTAGACCCAATTTGAGTGAACCCTGTGAATCAACAAAAAACAAGAAATTTGGGCAAATTTTCCTTGGTGGGTTTGCTCAAACCCCCTCAGACCCCTTCGTAGGAAGGGGGTCTTCGCGCGAAGGACCCTAAAATGAAAATTTCCCCTTAGAAAACAAAAAGCCTCCTAAAAATTTCCCTTTCAAGGCTTGGGACAAGGACCAAATCAAATGTTTTTCTAAAAAAATGATGCCAAATGATGCGACTCGCAACAAGCTTTCTAATGAATATGAAATTATAGTTACTCTCACTTTAGAACTTAATAAAATATGAAATATTGACCCAAAATGAATGAAACCAATTACATACTTCAGATATTGAAGTTACAAATATAATTTTGAAAGAATTATATTGTTATCATATTTTAAAAAAAAGTTAGGTTGATCCAAGTGACAGTCACGTCTTAAAAATACAGTTTTTTCACACAAACCACTTTTCGAAGGAGAAGGAAAAATGAATTTTAATTTAAAAAAAAAAAATATATTTACAAACTAGAAAGAAAATTGTAAAAGACCCTAGTTTACATCATCTTCGAATTCCTTATAGTTTTGCGGCAATAGGTGTTCGAAAGTGAAGTTTTTTCTCAAAATGTTGATCTCTATGTCAAAGTTGGCCTTTGCCGTTTTGGGAAAGGTTTAGAATCTGACCTTAATGAGATGTTATGCACTATGACCGAGGTGTCATAAGTCTTCATTTCTACATAGATCTAAGCTATAAAATCTAGGTATTCGGTGAGGAGGTGGACCATTCTTTTCTTCTCATATTTTGTGCCAATTTTCCCGATGTGCACTTCCCTTGGGTCATCCTTCGTGCTGAGGTTGTATGTTTAACATTCATCTCCTCCTAGTTTCGGTGTTGGTTTTCTTTTTATGGATTTTTTGTCTTTGTCAAAAATCTTTTCCAACTCTACCATCCCCTTGGGTATGGAATTAGTTCTTAGGTTTATGACACCTTTATCATTGGTTTTACCTAGTTCGGTTGGTTCATTTGGTTCTTCTAATTCTTCATTAATAACTTTTTTTTTGAACACACCCACGCACATGATGAATTCGAGGATGTGTTGATTATCTTGGAAGACTTGACAATTTATTATATTGCTTGGGATTTCTAGGGTGCATATAAGTTCAACTGAGAACTTTTTTATTTTGGAATTTTCCATTGGGTGTAATGAACTAGTAGAAACTACCAGTGTGTTGGTTATGATATTCTTTCTTCTTGGGACAAACTTAATGTTGAATGCTTTGAAGTCTTTGATCAAACCCATGCCATCTTCTAATAGGCAATCAACCTTTTGTCATTGCAAGAATAATAGCTACGGATCTATTTGACAACTAAATGTGGGTCACCTTTTACTACCAAAGATTTTACCCCTTTTCATGCACAAGGAGAAGACCTCAAATAAGTGCTTCGTATTCTGCAAAATTGTTATTATACAAAAATTAAAATCAATACACTACGTAGAAGGGATTACCTCTCTGGTTAACCTATTTGATCCCTACAATGACTCCTTATTTACACTTGGAACCATTGAAATGCAATTTCCGTATTTGATGTAGATTGGCTAGATTGGTTTGTGCTAAAGCTTACCCCAAAATTTTGATGTTTCAGGTTTCAATCCTTTACCTTCTTTGTGATTTGAAGAAATCACTTCCTCTTTTCCTTCCCCTTGCGGGTCCTCATCACCCGAAGACCTTGTATCTTCAGCATCCTGAGTGGGTTTGGATTTATTATAGGGCAGTAAGGCACCATCATCTGAAGAACTCCATTCAATGCCTCCACTCTATGTGATACTTTTTCCATTTGAATCCGAGCCTTGAATCTGGATCTTTTTTTGAGTTGTATGATTCAAAAGACTCCCCTCACTTGATGTACCATTGGTAAAGGTATATAATATGGAATTATTTTCATCCAACCCCTGACTCTAAAACTATTTGATTAGTGAGTTAGTCTAGGTTAGTACTTGGGATAATGCATCTTGACATATTGCACATATTAATTGTTAGTGACCCAACTTGTGTAACCAAAAATACTCCATAAATAATAGGATGTTGGGATCTCTGTTATGACCCAAATGTTTCAAAATTTCTGTCATATTCTTGATAAAACCTTGGAAGACCTCATCATCCACGTGGAACTCTTATAGACCTCGCACGAGTCTTTTATCAACATCATCATTTTATTGGATTTGGAACATAAGGACGTTGTCCAACCGATATATGCCCAGGTTAGTTTGGGTAAACAATACCTCATTTGTGACATTGTACTCTGTAATCATCTACTTGAGTTTATATTCTACATCAATCTTGATATTTTTATTTAGTACCTTCCAAGGTAACCATAGCTATGCAAAATTAGTGGAGACCCATCCTATTAGACACTTATACCATTCTTTACTTAATAGCATCTTGTAAGTTTCCAAAATATTAACAATGTGTACGTCAATATGTTCTTGTAATCTAGATGTAGGGTAGCATTGCACTTTACCACTGCTGGGGATTGGTGTAAAAATGGTGGAATAATTTTAGTGATAGATATTTCAAGCATGATGTGCTCTTTTCTATCCCTTCTTATTTATGTATTTCATGTTTTTACTTGGTGTTCTAGTTTTAGCATATTATGTTTATGCTTCCCTTATGCGTACATTAATGCATTCGAGTGTCCATAGCCTTCATATGTGTGTATCTAATACTCCTCGGTGTGGAGTTAACCTTCATTTCATGTCGTATGTTGGTCTCAGCAAGCCTATCTAGTCTTTGGCCTGAGGAGAACATTTGTTGCAAATTCTGGCAACAATGGTCACCTGCTTTTGGATTGCTCTTGATTCAACTGAATGGCATAAAAAAAGTTGATGTCCTAAGATGGTTTTAGGTCCATCATGTCATAGATCTCATTAACATATTTTCAACATATTTTGAACAAAGTCAATTGGACTCCGGATGCAAGTGTTATGGCCGGTGATGATTTCTTCTCCGGGTAAAGCATTGTTTCTAGTATTTAAAGTGTTGTTTCCAGTTTATTAAAACATTGTTTCTAGGATTTTAAATGTCATTTCTGGGAGAAAACATCATTTCCAGTAGTTATAACATCATTTTTGGGGGAACATAATTTCCTGTTGGATTTCATCATGTTCGGGACAGTGGATGCTTCAGATCTAATTTTGAAAAATTCTTTACCATTCCAGATACCCTTTTTGGAGTAGATACCATCCTATTAATAATAGTGTAGTTTTGTGCACAGTGGTTAAGCTATCCCATCCTTGTATGAAAAACATCTTGCTTGGGATAGATAGAGTAGTATCTACCTCTTGTTATCTATTAGAGTAGTAGACTTTTGGTATTTTGGACTGCAAAAATCTTATGGATATGTGAGAGGCGGAATGCATAAAAGGACGAGAAGGCTTGGAAAAGTGGATAGGAAAAAACTTTGGTGTTGTGGAGATGGAAGGTAGCATTGGATGCCAAAAATCCAAAACTGCGAAATGAATGACTGCCTTGTCTTCAGTTGGATGGAGTTTCAGTCATGATTTAGGGGTTTCAGAGACTTAAAGTATGATCACCCAAAAAACCTTAGTCATTTTACTAAGGCTACTGAGTTCAAAGTTGAGATAGAAAACCTAACTAAACCTAGACTGTTAAAAAGGACAAAGAGAGAAGATAGAAAATCCAACACCATAAAGGAAGACCGACCACCTGAGATCAACGAGGGAATATAAAATGATCATGCGATGAGACTGAAGGGATGGATGCGAAGTACACTAAGACTATCACCAACTAAACAATTGAAAATCACAATGATGATTGCTAGGGAGTAGGAAGAAAAACCTTATAGGAAGAAAAACCTTAGAGATTTCATGTTTTTAGTTTGTGTTCTTGATGTAGAGTGGGCAGTAGGAAGCCTCCAAAGGACTCAAATAGGGAAATACACCCCTAAACACCTAACTAACAAAGGCCAAAGTACTTCACACTTATCAAAAGTGTGGAAAAGGACTTGGTTAAGGTTATCACAACCCAATACCTCAAGGGTAACCTAATCACTAGGTCTCACCAATCCTAGAACACCAACTACCAAAGGTTGGCTACCAAGAATTTCAACCCCAATTAGCAAAAATACCCCAAAAGTGACTTTCAAGACTAGGGGTGACCTATTCTCATAGGTTTGGTCTATTTAGGTCCCTAACAAATAGTTCCAATTGTTGTTTCCATACTTTGCAACGTACAAGACATAGTTGCTTCATAAACCCAACACTAGGCCTGTAGCCTTTTCCCGAAGGATATTTGATCTTACATAAGATTTTTCCACATAACCCCTAGAATGGATTAGGGATTTAGACACCCTTTATGGCCTAAGATCTTAGAATTAAGCACCAAAACATGGAAGTGAAGGAAAGATAGGAAAACACATGAATTTGCTTCTGTAATTAGGGCTAATTAGGCCTACATTTGCACTACAAGTACCTTTTGAATGCATTCAATGCCCAAAAAAATGTTTGGATCATGTGAGGGTGTGTAAAAGGGTCTCCTCCACTAATTTAAGGCCTTTGATGAATCCCTTGTAGGCACACTTTCATTACACCATTTTAAAAACTTTTAAAGTCGCCTCCCGTGAGGAATTCCTCTAATGTGTTCTAGGATTTTCTCCTAATGATGTTTCTATGAAGATAAATGGTTTCAAAATGGTTCCAAATTTTTAGGATGTAGATGCAAGGCCATGTTCGAGATGAAGAGATTTCAAATTTAAAAGGCTACAACGTGATGGAAAGCCCCTATTCATAAGTTCAAAGTCAAGAAATCAATTTTCTTCAAGCTCAGAATTTCAGTGATTAGTTTGGAAAATGAAGAAAGAGGTGCACCTTTCATAGTTAATTTGGGATTTTACACCGGGAGCCATCGGTTTGAGATTTTCCACATTTTGAAACTCAAAATGACAATTCCACTAAGGCAAATTAGCAAGTGATGGTGCCGGCCTCTTCCAAAATCATAATGAGAATGCACAGGAACACAAATCTTTATCATAAATAGGGAGACCGAATAGGGGAAGTAATCTACAAGTGAAGATGATCTCGATGACACAAAGGAGGCTCTGTTTCCCAATCACTTGACAAATGAATCACACTCTTATTCATTAAGAATGATGTGAAATAGGTAGAGGTTGAGCTGCAGCTCAAATAGAGACAAACCTTTAGTAGGATTGAAATTCAATGTGCGTTACATTGAAATAAACAATGGGTGTCAACTATCATATAGTTAAGGGGTGTTCGAGTATCATGAATAGGTACATTGTGGTCACTATGCATAATGCAATCAAATTCAAAACCATATTCCAAGTACAAAGCCCGATCACTCTCAATTCTCGCGAGCATCATGATGGCTGAAAGTGACATTAATAACACTGTGGCTGTAAAGATACAAATCTCTACACACACGGTGAATGATAACAAAGAAAAGAACTTTAGAAATTCAGAGACCGAGACAGAGGAATACAATGAATGAGGTGTTCAAATGCAATGGAGAGGAAATAGAGTATGCAAGCCGAATAGGGCATTCGACATTCATGTTTTTGAAAGAAGATTTACTTTTCATGTTTCAATTGATAAAGGAACAAGCCCAATGTAAGATTTCAAAATATTACCGCATTCAAAATGATTACAGACATAAGTGGATTTATGTTCCCAAACCATGAAAAGGATTGATTAGAAGCAAATTCTATGTTGCCATACCTAATCATGACATAGAGATGGCTCAAAGGTTTGGTGGTACCCTAAATTTTGAGAATTTAGAAGTCCCAATCCATTATCAAGAAGCAATTTTTTCCATACTAAAAAAAATTAAAGGAAGGAAGCTTTATGACACAAATAAATAGAATTAACTAATCGAAGCCTTCAGAAAATGCTAGAATTTCAACCTGCTACAAAGATGATGCTGACAGAGGCTGAAGATGGTTGAATTTTAAAAATCTAAACCCGACCCAGTTCAGGCAATCAAATTTCCTATCCCCAGGAAAAATCTTAGCTTTTCACAATGTGTTTTGGATTTTCTACCAAAGCCAAATCTGAAAGTTAGGTAGTTATTTTTTAGTTAGTTTATTGTTTTTTCAAAATATTTTTTAATAAAGGTTGTGTCTTTTCACCTTAAAGAGGTGTGAAAGCCACTCAAACACACACATATATACATAATATAAAATGTAAAGAGAGACAAGACAATATAATACAATTTCACATATTTGGATAGTTTTTAATCAACAAGTATAACCATGGACCTCGATGTACTATTTTTTCAAAATCAATAAAGATAAGTCCCTTTTCTTTCACATGTGTAATAGTTTCATTATCATTTTACAATTAGTCCCTCGGATAAACCAATAAAACTTCTTCAAAGTGATAGTTTGA
>MU227643.1:3484961-3510809 GCA_018584345.1 Thuja plicata | reverse complement strand
TTATTATGTATGGGTTCCCACATTCATTTCGTGTTCTTCTACCACTTATTGGAGCTTGAAATTAACATTATTTGTTCAAAACTTGAGGTTACCTTTTATTTTTAAGTGTGCTCCATTTTTTCCTCCAACCAAATAATTTATTTTCTCACAAAGGACCAATTCATTTATTTTCATCTTTTGGGACTCTTTCCGACCTCACAACAACCAACAATTTCTTCCCTTGCTTATTTTCACCTTCCCCTACATCCCCATGAAATTTGAGCCAATGTTTCTTGGGACAAGTCAACTAGCCAACTTGTCCCTAGGATAAGTTGAGTACCTGACATGTCCCAGGGCTTTTGGGCCCAAGTTTTTTCTAGAGCGTGATGATAGTGTTTTCCTCTAAGATTTTTGATTTATGGTGATTTTTCCTAAGTTTTAATCCCTAAGATGATCTATTTAGTATATAAACCCCTTTTCTCTCTTCATTTTGGTATCCATTATAATGTGCAAGCATTCCATATGAAGTTTTCAGGAATTCAAGAATAATCAAGAAAATTGGAGTTTAGGATCTCTACTTCAATTAAGCATCCAAGTCTTCTATCCTTCTCATTCTACATCCAGCATTGTGGAAAACTACAACATTCATCATTCAAGGCTTTGGTTTCATGACTTCCTATTTGTTTTTTTGGATTTCAAGCTATTGCATCAATAATTTTAGTGCCATCAAGGTATAAGGTGATTTATGTTTCAGATCTAGCTTCTATTTCATCCTCCCTTATACAATTCCCATTCAATTTCAAGGTTGCTTCCTAAACATGGTTTTGACCAAGAAAAACCTCTTTCCCCAACCTTTCTCTGCATTTTTTGTATCTAGGAACAAGTTTTTGAGCCGAGATTCTAGATCTGGGCAATATAGGTGCATTTACAGATTGCTAGAAAGTTTCATCATTTTTTGCCAGGAACAAGTCGACTAGTCCACTTGTTACCAAAAAGTAGACTTGTCCCTGCCATTTTTTAGTGAAAATTTTAGGACAAAAGGATTTAGGTCCCTACCTTTTAGATCTAAAGTTAAAACAAAATCTAAGATTCTGGAAATGGTGAAATTTAGATTCAAAGTCCAACATTCTCAATCTTCTTTCAAGGTGCACTTATTCTTCCTTCTTTTCCTTTGCACTTACTTTATCAGATTAGATTTCTTAAGGAAAAAAATCCACATTATCACCCACTCTCCTTTTGGTTATCCTAATCAAATTCACTTTATGAGGGTTTGTATTCCAATGCATGCAAGATCCTAGTGAGTGATCTACATCTTAACATATCTTGCTATTTTCTCTTATAAATTTTGGCGAGCCTAACTCATAACATTTCTTTATTTTTATTTTCATAGTTATATCTCTCTTGTATTTTATTTCTAATTTTATGGAGTTTCTAGATCTAATTGCGTTCATTGTATTAATCAATCTTTACTGTTGGAAATGAGTTGAGTAACTAAGAGGGGAGGGGTGAATCAGTTACCACAAAAAAAAATCCAATTCCCTTATATGTCTTAATCAAACTTATCACTTTTCTTGGTTAATAAAATATATTCCACTGTTACTCGGTTAACAAAGCAATCTTAAGATATTTAAATGTGATTAACCTTTAGTGATTAAGTACAGAAACATAAAGCATAAATAAAATAATAGGTACACAGATGACACCAAGATTTACCATGGAAACCCAATTTGGGAAAACCACCAATTGTAACTTGTTTTTTTTTTTACTCTTCTAAAGTGAGCCTTGTTAGGAGCCAACCCTGTTAAAGGTTACAAAACACACTATTAGCTGTGACCTTGTTAGAGGATTTAATCACCCTATTAGGAGTGGCCTTGTTAGAGGTCTTCAAACACTTCAACATAGAAATTCCACCTTGTGAGAGGATTTATGAAAGACTGTTAATTCTACTCTGTTAAGAGATTTGGATCACTGCTACAATTGTTAGAAAGTAACAATGAGTTGAATTGATTGAGGAAGCAACTGACTTTGTAGGTTCAGATCTCTATTCTGGCTTTCAATGGATCCTTACTGATCAAATATTCTTTTGCAGCTTAGTCTGGATATTCTGTCCTTAATCAAAATTCCTTCTTACTTTGCCTTCACTCTTCATATCAAAAATCTACCACACATTCAATCCAAACTTGACCTTGTATATATATGATAACCTTTGTCAAGTCGGTTTGAATACCTTTCCAAATAAATAATAAAAATCAAATATTTTGGCTACAATTAACCAATTAAACAAAAGTGTAAACTGTTGTTAGTCGGATGACACTAAATGCATAACTCAGTTAACACTGTAATCCTTTGATGTCTAACCATTACTTGGCTGAAACTAAACTTACTATATTACCCGAGTGAACTGGGTTAATACAAAACTTCCTTCATTAACCGGTAGAGCTCAATTAATAAATCAAATCACTTGGCTGATACTGGAGTCTATTTCAATGCCCGAGAGAGCTCAACATAAATTGACTGTGCTCGGTTAGGTTTAGAAATTTGTTTAACATCAATACATTTGTGTAACATCAATGACAATACACAATTGAATAATTGTCTTCAACAATCTCCCTCTTTGGCATTGATGGAAACACAACATGTCATTATACAAATAATTTTAGAGCAATAGAAACAAGAATAAAATTTTAATGTCCTTAGTTTCATTCTGATTCTCATCCAGAAAACTCCCTCTATCTTCACAATCACTGATATACAGATTTATCCCTCTTACATCAATCTCTATCTCTGATAAAATTTATCCCTCTAAAATACTGATTTCTTTGGCATGACATCAATAATCTCTCCCTCATTGACATCCAATGCCAAAGAATCCATCCAATGAAGTTGTAATGTACTTGATGTACTGATTCATATGCAATAAGCTCTGAAAATCTACATCAACTTGTTAGATCTTCACTGTAGCTCGGTTGATGCATCACTAATCTGTACTTTAGTGAGCCTTAGTTAGGGGAATCACCCCTAGATTTCCTCTAAGATACAAGAATGCATCCTTAGGTAAAGGTTTTGTGAATATGTCTGCAATGTGTTCTTTGGTATTCGCATATTCCAACCTTACTTCCGTTTCCTGAACCAATTTTCTCAAGAAATGATACTTTATTCCTTATATGCATCATAGGGTTCTTTGAAATGTTAATAGCACTAGTGTTGTCACTGTAGATAAAAAATGGATCTTTGATTTCCTCCTTCATACCTGGCAACAACTGTTTGAATCATATGATATTTGAACAATTCATTGTTGTAGTGATGCAGTAGCTTCAGAGGGTCATAACTTTTGACTTGGATTTGGGTTTTGGCTGAAATTTTACAGGCAGATTTGTGAGCTAGAGTTGATGGCAATTCCAACTAGCTAGCTCTATTAGTGGCCGTTTTGACCATTTTTTGGGAGCCTGAAATTTCATCTTGACCTCCAAAATTTGCTTTTTCTTTTTCTTTCCAGTTTTTTGAGTTTTGTTTTTGTAATAAATCCGAAATCATGTTTCTGATTTTGTGGATTAGTTGGCAATTTGACTTGCCTTAGTTGGGAGCTTTTCTTGGGAGAAATCAGGATTCATAGGATGAGTTTTAAAAATTACTAAAAATGGAAAAATCTATTTTTCCCAAAAACCTGCCAAATATGGTAATTTTCAGAATTGTATTAAGTAGGAGTTTTATTTCATTATAGAGGCAGAGTAAGTTGGAAAAGTTAATGAAGAATTCAAATTCTGTAATATTTTGTTGTGTATCTTCTGAATAATTTTTGTTAATGGTATTTGGGCTACACCATTTGGTATTAGAGCGGGATGATGGCTGGAAGAGGAAGAGGAAGAGATAGAGGTCTTACCCAGACACAGAGAGATATGATAAGCCTTCAAAGACAAGTAGCAAAACTCACGAACCGATTGGAAAACCATGGATTACAAAGAGAAGAATATGAATCTGATGGAGAAGAAAACCAAGGAGCTGAAGGAATATAAGAAGGACAAGAAGAAGAAGTGAGTTTTGAAGAGAGGCTACTTAGAGTATTGGAGGGGAAAAATGAAGCGATCAAGGTTGATGTTTCAGACTATTCAGGTAGTCTTAAGCTAGAGGAAGTGATAGATTGGTTAAATGAGATGGGGAAGTTTTTTGAATGGAAGTCTATGACAGAAGAAAAGAAGATGAGGTTTGCATGCACCAAGTTAAAGGGACATGCGATGATC
Organism: Thuja plicata; assembly: GCA_018584345.1. Lineage (NCBI taxonomy): Eukaryota > Viridiplantae > Streptophyta > Pinopsida > Cupressales > Cupressaceae > Thuja > Thuja plicata. Next base: position 3,506,592 of record MU227643.1, on the reverse strand, counting down.
TAGTGGGATCATCTCCAAAATGAAAGAACAAAGAAAGGGAAGGATAAAATTAAGAAATGGAGAAAAATGGAGAAAAAGCTGAGAGAAAAATTCTTACCATTGGATTATGCTCAAACACTCTTCCGAAGGTTTCAGAATTTGAAACAAAACTTATCTTCTGTGCAAGATTATATAGATGAGTTTTATAAGTTGTCCATCCATATAGAACATCAAGAAAGTAATAAACAAATGGCTGCAAGGTATTTAAATGGTCTGAAATACACTATTTAGGATGAGCTAAGCATGCATTAGATCAACTGTATGGAGGATGCCTATCAGTTGGCTCTAAAGGCTGAAGAAAAACAAACTAGGCAGTACAATTAGAGGAATAGAGGAGGATGAAGAGGTACATCAAATCCATTTTGAGGAGGCTCAAGTTCCAGTCAAGGGAGTGAGAAACAAGAAGAAACCTGTTCGAATCCATGGAATCAACAAAGAGTAAGGGGGTTCCAATGTGGAAGAGGCTACAATAATGGAAAAGGATGGGAATGCCAGAGAAGACCATTCATTTGTTTCAGATGTGGAGAAGAAGGACATAGGGCCTTCGAGTGTTCAAATTTTAACATGCAAGATGGAAATCAAGGAGGGCCATCAAGAGTGAACCTAGCCCAGGTTGACAATGAAGGATCATAACAAGAATTGTCTCTGGATATCAGAGAAAGTCTCATGATCAGGAGGACAATGATTATTCTAGCAAAGGAAGATATAAAGGAGAAAGGCACTGATGATTCATGGCTCAGAACTAGCATATTATGAACAAGGTGTACCTCAGGTGAAAAGGCATGTCAAGTAATTGTTGATGGATGCAGTTGTGAGAACATGGTTTCTAAAGCAATGGTGGAGAAACTAAACCTCCAGTGTGAAAAGTACCCTTGTCCCTATTGGGTAGCATGGTTCAAAAAGGGAAATGAAGTTATAGTAGATAAGAGGTGCCTTGTTAAATTTTCCATAGGAAAGGTCTACAAGGATGAGTTATGGTGTGATGTGATTCCAATGGATGCATGCCATGTCCTATAAGGTCACCCCTGGAAGTATGACAGAAAGGTTATTCATAATGGAGAGATGAATACTTACACCTTCTGGAAGGATGGATCTAAGGTAATCCCGTTACCTCTCAGCAATGAAGGAAAAGATGAGAGCATGCTATCTAAAAAGGAACTTGTCAAATAAATGAAAGTAACAGGGTGTTGTTATGCATTGGTAGTGTAGAGAGGGAAAGAGGAAGACTTGACAATACCACCAGAAGAAGCTACGGTGTTGAAAGAGTATTCAGATGTCATTCCAGAGGAATTACCTGATGGGCTCCCCCCAAAATGAGATATCCAACATCATATTGACCTTATCCCAGGAGAAAGTATTCCCAATCAAGTGGCTTACAGGATGAGCCTGACGCAACATGCAAAACTGAACAAATAGGTAACTGAGCTCATACATAAAGGGTTAGTGCAAGAAAGAATGAGCCCCTATGCTGTACCTACATTACTAACCCCAAAGAAGGATGGAACATGGAGGATGTGCATAGACAGTCAAGCAATCAATAGGATAACCATCAAGTATCATTTTCCTATCCCTCATTTAGATGATATGATGGATGTTCTTGCTGGAGAAACACATTTCACTAAGATTGATCTACGAAGTGGGTACCACCAAATCCGCATCCAAAAAGGGGATGAATGGAAAACTGCTTTCAAAACTAGGGATGATTTGTATGAATGGAAGGTTATGCCTTTTGGTTTATCAAATGCACCTAGCACTTTTATGAGACTCATGAATACTGCGTTATGTCCCTACATTGACAAGTTTGTAGTAGTTTATTTTGATGATTTACTGATTTTTAGTAAGGGAAGGGAAGAACATCTACAACACTTGAGGATCATATTGGGGTTATTAAGAAGAGAGAAACTCTATGCTAATTTGAAGAATTTAGGTTCATGCAAGAAAGCCTTGTTTTTCTAGGATTTGTCATTTCTGCAGATGTTATTAGCATGGATCCAGAGAAAGTTCATGCCATTCTTGAATGGCGTAGCCCACTTAGTATCACTAAGGTGAGAAGTTTTCATGGCTTGGCCATTTTATATAGAAAGTTCATTCATAATTTTAGCAGCATTGTAGCACCTGTGATAGATTGCACTAAGGGTTGAGAGTTCTCATGGACCAAAGAGGCTGAAGAGAGTTTCTAGTATTTAAAGAAGAGGGTCACTAAAGCTCCTATATTGGCCTTACTAAATTTTGATAAAGTGTTTGAAGTGGACTGTGATGCCTCACATGTAGGCATTGGTGTTGTACTCAGCCAAGAAGGTAAGTCCATTGCCCTTTTTAATGAAAATTGAATGATGTGTGAATGACATATTCTACATATGATATAGAGTTCCATGCAATTGTGCAAGCTCTAAGACATTGGAAGCATTATTTGGTACCCAAATAATTTGTGTTGTTTACAGACCATATTTCTCTAAAATATCTGAACACACAAAAGAAATTGAACACTAGACACGCAAAATGGGTCTCTTTCCTCCAAGGGTTTGCTTTTGTTCTGAAGCATAAATCAGGGAAACAAAATCAAGTTGCAGATGCCTTAAGCAGGTGTGTTGTGCTTCTCACCATCATGGAAATAGAAGTAGTTGGCTTTGATGCAATCAAGGACTTGTATGAATCTGATAGTGACTTTTGGGAAGTTGTTGATCAATTGAAGAATCCAGTACCTAGGCACACAAACACCATTCAAGGTGAGTATCTTATGCATGATGGTTATTTATTCAAGGGAAAATAGTTGTGCATTCCTGTAGGCTCAATGAGGGAAAATATTATTAGAGAATTTCATAGCAGTGGTATGGCTGGGCATTTTGGGAAGGATAAAGAAATAGCCTTGGTAGCAGATAAGTACTAGTGGCCAAAGATGAAGAGAGATATCACCAGGTTTGTGGAAAGGTGCCAAGTTTTTCAAGTAGCCAAAGGGCACTCCCAGAACACTGGTTTCTACATGCCATTGCCAGTACCGATAGGACCATGGATAGACTTGAGTATGGATTTTGTATTGGGATTTCCACATACATAGTGAGGTAATGACTCTATCTTTGTAGTTGTGGATAGATTCTCAAAAATGGCTCATTTCATTACTTGTAAGAAAACTAGTGATGCCACTAGGGTGGCTGAGTTATTATTTTCTAAAATAGTGAGATTGCATGGGGTTCCAAAAACAATTACCTCTGGTTGGGACACTAAGTTCTTGAGTCATTTCTAGAGGACCTTATGGAAGAAGATGGGTACAAAGTTACAGTTTAGTAGTGCTTATCATCCACAAACTGATGGCCAAATAGAAGTGGCCAATCAAAGTTTGGGTAATTTGTTGCGATGTATTGTTGGAGGGAAGCCCAAGCAATGGGATTTGGCATTACCCAGGAAGAATTTGCCTATAACAGATCTGTGAACAGGTCAACTTGTAAGTCACCATTTCAAGTTGTTTATGGTCAAAATCCTTAGGGTGTTCTTGATTTGGCGCAACTTCCCTTGGGTGACAGAGTTAGTGATGATGGAGAAGCCTTTGCTAAACAACTCTTCCAGTTGCAGGCAAATGTAAGACATAAGTTACAAGACAACAATGAGTGGTATAAAGCTTCTAAAGATGCTACTAGAAGGTATCAGGTTTTTAGTGCAGGTGATCTAGTGATGGTTTATCTATGCAAGGAGAGGTTTCCTACTGGGACTTATCACAAGCTGAAATATAAGAAAATTGGTCCCTGCAAGATTATGAAGAAGATTAATGATAATGCTTATGAGGTATAGCTTCCCAGTGGTTTTGATATTTATTTTGTGTTTAACATCTCTGATTTGTATACTTTCCATGGTGATGATGATTCTATTGAAAATTAGGATGAGGTGGATTAGACACACACTGTCCCAATCAAGAAAAAGGAAAAGGTGACACAGGTTCTAGACAAGAGCACAATTCAAACTTGTCAAGGTGACTACCACAAATATCTTGTGCAGTGGGAAGGATTGGCACCAGCAGATAGCACCTAGATTTTAGAATAAGATTTGAAGAAGCAAGATGAACCTAAATGGAAGTAGTTTGAGAACCGGAACTTGCAGGAGTTGCGTTCTTTTCAAGCAGGGGAGAACAATGCAAGAGCTTCAGAGGGTCATAACTTTTGACTCGGATGTGGGTTTTGGCTAAAATTTTACAGGCAGATTTGTGAGCTAGAGTTGATGGAAATTCCAACTAGCCACCACTGTTGGTGGCCATTTCAACCATTTTTTGGGAGCCTAACATTTCATCTTGACCTCCAAAATTGGATTTTTCTTTTTCTTTCCAATTTTTTGAGTTTTGTTTTTGTAATAAATCTGAAATCATGTTTCTGATTTCGTGGATTAGTTGGCAATTTGAATTGCCTTAGTTGGGAGCTTTTCTTGAGAAAAATCAGGATTCATAGGATGAGTTTTAAAAATGACTAAAAATGGAAAAATCTATTTTTCCTGAAAACCTGCCAAATATGGTAATTTTTGGAATTGTATTAAGTAGGAGTTTTATTTCATTGTAGAGGCAGAGTAAGTTGGAGAAGTTAATGAAGAATTTGAATTCTATAATATTTTGTTGTGTATCTTCTAAATAATTTCTGTTTATGGTATTTGGGCTACATCATGTAGCAACATACTCTGCCTCTGCTATAAATTGAGAAATGCAATTCTGTTTCTTGCTAGTCCAAGAGACTAACCTCTTTCCAAGAAAGAACGCTCCATCACTGGTGCTCTTTCTGTCATCAACACTTCCTACCCAATCAACATCATTAAAAGTCTTCAAATCAAAGTTTCCTCCTATCTTATACCATAATCCATAATCTTCAGTGCCCTTAAGATATCTCAGAATCCTTTTGATAGACATCAAATGATTCTCTCTAGGATTAGCTGAAAACCTTGCAACAATACCAACTGCTAATGCAATATCAGGCCTAGTGTGAACAACATATTGAAGTTTACCAATCATGGATTTGTAGGTAGTCTAATTTACCTCCTTTGAGTCATCATCCTTAGACAACTTATGTCCAGTAGACATAGGTGTCCCAATTGGTCTGGAATCTTCCATTCCAAATTTCTTCAGTATCTCTTTGATATATTTAGACTGAGTAATGTAGATACCATCCTTCATCTGATGAAATTGTAAACCAACAAATAATTTGATTTCTCCAAACATAGACATCTCAAATTCCTTACTCATTGCTTTAGAGAATTCTTTGCATAAATCATCATATCTAGTGAATAGTATACCATCAACAAGTATCTCTGCTAATAGTATCTTGTTTTGAGGTCCTTCTTTCATGTACAAGCTACTATTTTCATTAGTTCTCTAAAATCCAATACTTACAAGGTAACCATGCAGTCTCTCATACCAATCTCTAAGAGCTTTCTTCAGTCCATACAAAGCTTTGTGAAATTTGCAAACCATGTTCTTTTTGTTAGGATCAACAAAACCTTCAAGTTGCTCAATATAGACTTCCTCTTCCAGAATTTCATTTAAGAATGCAAATTTTACATCCATTTGGTATACCTTGAATCCTTTATGTGCTGCATATTCCAGAAGAGTTCTGACTCCTTCAAGTCTTGCAATAGGATAAAATGTTTCTCCATATTCAATACCCTCTTCTTGAGCATATCCTTTACACACTAATCTTTCCTTGTTTCTAGAAACTTCACCATTTTCATCCAACTTGTTTCTAAAAACCCACTTAGTACCAATCACATTCTTGTCTTTTGGTCTAGGCACAAGAGTCCAGGTCTTATTCTTTTCTATCTTCTCAATCTCTTCATTCATGGCTTCTATCCAAATTTCATCATTCAAAGCATCTTTAATGGATCTAGGTTCAATTTCACTAAGCAAACATGTACTTTAAGTTTTTTCCTTGTCATTATACATTCTATCTGATCTCCAATTATTTGTTCAGGTGCATGATGCCTTCTGACATATTTAGCAAGTACAAGTTCCTTCTTCTTTGATTCTGGGCTTGCTCCACTTGGTTCACCATGATCAAACATTATGTTCTGCTCTTCTGACTAAGACTCGGGTTCCTCTGTCTGAGACTCGGTTGCCTTTGTCTGAGACTTGGTTCTCTCTGTCTGTGTCTCAGTTTCAAATATTAGCAGCTTGGGTTGCACAGGTTGTAACAAAGTTTGTGCTGATGAATTCAGTGGTTGGCATGGTTTCTGTCCAATCACCATTGCTTGTGTCTTAGGTATAGTATCAGGTTCATAATACACAAATTTCCTGTAGTCCTTAGGCTCTTTATTGCTTTGTTCTTCACTTCTCTCTGTAAACTCATCAATCTTTACATGTACACTTTCTATGAGTTTATGAGTAGCAAGATTCAAACATTTATATGCTTTTATTTTACAGGAGTAGCCTAGAAATATTCCTTCATCACCTTTTACATCAAATTTTCCATTTCTTGCTTCGTTCAAGATGTAACATTTACTTCCAAATAATTTGAAATAATGAACATTGGGTTTATAGCCATACCATAATTTAAAGGGTGTCTGATTAGTACCTTTCTTGAGTTGAACTTTGTTCAAGGTGTGAACTACAGTGATGATAGCTTCCTTCTAGTATTTGGCTGCAACATTCTTTTCAATCATCAAGGTTCTTGCACAATCCTTAATAGATCTATTTTTTCTTTCTGCTATTCCATTTTTCTGAGGTGTACCAAGGGTAGATACTTGTCTCTTGATTCCTCTTTTATAAACAAATTCATTGAACTCATTAGAAATGAATTCACCTCCTATATCAGATTTTAGGCACTTTAGTTTCTTTCCTATTTGCTTCTCAACTCTGGCAAGGTACCACTTAAACTTCTAAAAAGCTTCTGATTTTTCTTTGAGAAACATAACATTCATCATTCTAGAATGATCATCAAAAAATAGAATGAAATAATTCTCTCCAGTGTAACTTGTTATTCCAATTGGTCCACATAGATCAGTATGCACTAACTCCAAGACTTCTTTAGTATTGTAATTCTTTATCTTGAAACTAGTTTTGTCCATCTTCCTAATTTGACATTGTTTGCATATTGCTAGTTCAGGTTTCTTCAAAATAGGAATACCTCTTATTCTTATGTTCTTGCTTATGTTGACTAGGTTATTGAAATTCACATGACACAATATTTTATGCCATAGCCAACTTTCTTATACTTGTGCAATAAAACATGAACTTTCAGTGAGATCAAGATAGAATAGATTACCTTTTGTTTGCTTGCCAGTTCCAACTAGGTTTCCATTACCATCCATAAGATTGACCTTACCATTCATGAATTCTACCTTGAAACCAATGTTATTCAGCTATGCCACACTCAGTAGATTATGCCTTAGTCCTTAAACCCAATAATAATTATCACATTTGATTCCTTCAGTTAGAGAAATACAACCTCTACCTTTCACATAGAAAGGTTCATTATTCCCAAACTTGACACTCCCACCATCATAGTGCTCAAGATGTTCAAATTTTGTTTTATCACTAGTCATGTGGTGAGAAAAACCACTATCAATTATCCAAGTGTCATTAACATGAGAGAAAAGTGCAGTCTTTTCATTTTCTTCATTATCTGACTCATCCTTAATAACAATGTAAACCATTTCATCTTCATCTTCATCACTATCAGAATCTTTTGCAATATAACAAGATTTCTTACCTTTGTCCTTGTAGCTTTTGTGACTTTTGAAATCTTTCTTGCCTTTGTACTTGTTGAAATTTCTCTCATCTTTGTCTTCTTTGTTTGGACACTTAGCAACAATGTGGCCAACCTCATCACATGAAAATAAAATCAATGGTATTCTTCCTGTGTATTTTCCTTTTCCTTTGGCAGCTCTCTTTACAAGTAGTGCTTCAATGATTTCTAGATCTTCATCATCAGATTCATCATCACTATCATTTCCAATCTTTTTTCCTTTTGAGTTTCTATCCATCTTACCAAGGCTTAATTTGGCTTTGAATGCATACTAAAAATTGCTAGGATTAGGAGAATAATTGTCAAAATTGTCCAACTCAAAAGCTGTTAGCCTTCCAACTAATGCATCTAGAGTTATATCATTACTGCACCTCATCTCTTGAATAGCTGAAACTCTAATTGCATAGGTATGAAGTAAAGTTCTCAATACCTTACTAACCACTATTTTGTGTTCAATCTTTCCACCAATAGCTCTGATGGCACTGACACTTTTCTTGATTCTGTCACTGTATTTTATAGTGTCTTCTCCTTTCATTTTCATATGATCAAACTGACCTCTGAGACTCTCTGCTTTGGCTCTCTTTACATTTTCATCTCCTCCATGGATATCATGCATTTTCTTCCACATATCATTGGCAGTAGGGAAGTCCTTGACTTCATCAAATTATGAATAGCTCAGTGAAGAAGCTATATCAATCATCATTATGTTATGATTCTTCATGTCCACCATTTGATCCACAGACATAGGTCTAGGTGGTTCCACATGTTAGGATTGGATAATACTGAGAGGGGGGTGAATCAATATTATAGTAATTTATTAAATTCTTCAACCAATTAAATATCAACCATAAACTTGCAATAAAGAAAAGAACATAAGAAAATAACACAATACTCATAACACCATATTTTGTTTTCAAGGAAACCCTAGCCAAGGGAAAATCCCAGTGGGGATGGTACCCACAAGCATGCACTAAAGTATAGTGTCCCTGTAAGGAGACTTAGCCCTCTTAGGAGTTGAATATTACATAGTAAATTTCCTTGTTAGAGGAATAATGACCCTATTAAATTTTCACAACACCCTGTTAGGGGCCAACTGAGCTTACAACTCTTACAATATAATTTAGGTTACAAAGTGTTCTCAGTCATGAACAAAAACAATCAACACTGGTGCTTAGATAGTTCCTTTATAGTTCTTCAATGATCTATGCCATTCTCTTCTCTTCTATTTTCTCAACAACTCATCCAACTATCCAACTTACATACATACAATATTTATCAAAATATCTTACATATATATCTCACAACTTTACAAAGTCAGCTCTCAGTATGAATATTACAAATATTACTAAGTCGGCCTTCAATAAAAAATACATTTAATATAGTAAACACTAAATTCATAGTTGGCACTCTTGCATAGTCAATGTCGAGGTTATCAACAACCAAAATACAACTTTGATTGTCTGGATTCCAAGCCACACTCCCTCAATCTTCGCTTCTGTCAAACTACTTTGTTTCGCTGCTCTGCTACAGTCTGCCTGTCTTCAAATCTGTCTAACTCACCGTAGACTCAACCAAAAAAAAATAGATCTTAGGTGGAGGTCATACATATGCCATATTTTCTTCTTCTAAGCTCTCTTTCCCTAAATCATCAATCTCAATCTTCGACACCCAAAACACTTTTGTATCCCTGCTTCTACACTTAGTCAATTTTTGAACCACCAAAACTTATCTTTTTTGGAATCGGTCTAAAACCCAGATGTGTTGCCATAAATGAAAACCAAAAAGTAAATCACATTTACACAAAATTGATTACTTTCCAACAATCTCTCCCTTTGGCATTGATGGCAACACTTGTCAAAAAATGAATAAGTGCTCCAACAAATATGTCTCCTCTATAATCTTTCTTTTTCTTTTCTCTTTTCTTTTCTTCTTTGTATAATATCTATCTATATATATATATATATATATATAGATAGATATTATACAAAGAAGAAAAGAAAAGAGAAAAGAAAAAGAAAGATTATAGAGGAGACATATTTGTTGGAGCACTTATTCATTTTTTGACAAGTGTATATATGTATGTATATTTTTTATTCTCTTCTCCCCCTTTGAAAACAATGAAAAAGGTGCATATACAACAAAAGGTTTTAATTCTTGCTCACCAGTTTCAAAATATCTTGAAAGGAATCTTCAAAGATCTTCACTTCTGCAGTCCATGTCTTGAACAAAATTTGGCTAATGTGAATTAAGCCATTCAGTCCAAATCATGTGGTCTCAACTTCTTTCAAGTTTGTGGGAAAAGATTTATCTAGTGAATCTGTCACTTTCTCCAAGTCTGAGAGATGAACCTCAAGTATTGATAACTTAGGAGTGATAAAACTTTTCAGCAAATTGAACCTTGTCAATACTCTCCCTTTCTCATTATCTAGTACACTGAGTTCAGCCAAAATCCTTGTGACTTCTTTTTCTATCTCTATTGTGGATTGTGAAGATGTTTCACAACCATCCATCCTACTATTCGGAGTTTCCCTCTCTTTGGCAATAATTTCTTCTACATTCTGAATATGCCTTATTGGATTCATGCAATAAATGAACAATTTTCTCCCATGTCCAATGCAACTTCTTGCATTTGTCAAGAAAGTCTTCACAATGCCTAAATCCCATGTTATAGATTTGTATACTATTGTTAGCTTCTTCTCTAAGTAGGTCTTTTCTACCTTTTCCTCTTCTATCTTTAGTAGATTCTCATAGTGCTCATCAATTCATCAAGTGTGATTCTTAGATTCTCAATGTCATATTTATTCTGGAAAACAATGTTGGAGATTTGATTCTGTTCAGTTGATTGATTGTATGTTTGTCATTGATGACAACATATAATACATAGTAGTGATTCTATATGTACTTATCAAAATGATGAAATGAAGACTTGCGTGGTTAGCTACATGTTGTTGACATGTTTATTATGTTATATTCATACATGCAGATCCAGATATGATGTTTCAGTCAAGTTGTGTAATTATGTTATTTGTAGTTATAGTTCTGGAAGAGTATCTGTTTAGAGATGACATATGTAATGTGTTTCTTGAGTTGCACCTATCTTTAGGATATGTGTGTGTATATTCATGATTAGTTATGAGTTGATGATAGTTATCTAAAGGTGCCAAACGTGTTTCGAGAAGATTGCAAAGTTAGAGTTACTTTGGTGAGGCCGACTTAGTGAAGCGTCGCGTCTATTCAATTTATACTTGCATGGTTGTAATTATTCTTGCATGCTTAGTAGAGCTGACAAGGATGTTATGAAGAGTTGTGTTATAGGTCCCATGATCTCATACTTTGAGGAAGATACTTATAGCAAGTCAATTATGATACGCAAAGTGTGAATGATACGAAAAGAGAAGAAAGATGTACATAGCAGATTATCAGAGTTGGTTCATTCATCAAGAGTCTATGTGAAGAAGAAGTGAAAGATTGTAATACACTGGAACTAATCAAGACAACAGGTCTACTCTACAATTCATCATTAGATATAGTGCATATCTGTTATACAGAAGGTTGTAGCCTTCACCATTAAGTAGTGAGAATTTGGACAGTGAGTCCACCACCCCTAATAGGGTTATTTGTAAAATAATCCTAACAGGGTTTGACCCTTAACCAGGTTACTATACTTATTGCATTGTAAAGTAAAACTCCTAATAGGGATTACTATAAACAAGTATAGTTCATTATGGGTGCTAATTCCCACTGGGGTTTTTACCATTTGGTTTCCCCGTAATCAAATTGTGTGTTGTGTACTGTGTTATCTGATTAAACATTTACTTTGTTGTATTATGAAGTTAAGAAAGAAAAAAGAATTAAGTTACTGATAACTGATTCACCCCCCCTCTCAGTTATCCTTTGGGACTATTCTAACAAACAATAGGTGTTGGAAGCAATTTGTTTACAGTATCAATTGCTCTTGTGATTAATTTTTCCTTCTTTTCTCCTTTCTGTTCTGACCTTTCCTTTTCTTTATTCAAAGTAGTAAATTCCAATTTTACTAGCTCTACTTAATCCATGCTGTCAACATTTACATCACTGCTTGCCAACAATGAAATGGATGATGTGTTTACCTCTTTCTGATCTATCTTCTTTTCTTCTTCCTTATTCTATTCCTCTTCCATTTTTTGTTCCTCTTCCTTCTTCTATTTTTCCTCATTTGCCATAGAAGTATCCATATTCCCTGAAAATGGTCCTTCTCATCTTGAGAGGTGTCAAGAGTTACTACTACACCAGAAACATAGAAATCTGGTGATGGATTTTCTTCACTCTTCTCAGTAGATGTCTCTGTTGCCTTAGATATCTCACCCATTCCCAATTGTGTGGATGATGTGGTCTTAGGAGGTGAGGGCTTGCTAGAAGTAGTGCTCATCAATATCTTCTCTAGTGCCTTCTAATTTTCCTAAGTGACTTCATCATATTTCCTTGCCATGATTTTCAATAATCTCACCTTGGTCCTTAGTAGAGGTTTTAGGTCCCTATATATTCTGTCCCTTTCTTGGACTGATATCATAGGCATCATGTTATCTATTTATTGGTTTCTGATTGTATCATCTTCAATTTGTGAAACATGTTTTCTTATTTCCAATCTCCCATAAAGGTCTATGGGTATGCTTCCTTCAATCTCTAATAATTTCTTCTTAAAATTAAGTAGGTGCTCTATCACAATGTCCTCAATTTTAAGTTTTTCTGCCTCTTCATACCTATTATAATATCTATCAATTATACCCAATTTGCCTTGCTCTAATGCTTTATTCTATAGCATCTTTATGTCAGGTTTCCAAATGTGTTTTTTTATTTCCTTCTCTTCTCCTACTGTGATCTGTTCTTTAGGTGATGTATGCATGATTGATCTTGTTACTCTAGAAGTGACATTTTCAGTTTGAGCTGTTTGCTATTATGAGGAGGTAGACTGTCTACCATGATTACCTCATGAGTGGGAGGGGCTATGGTACTTCTACTTGTAGATCCAAGTGACCTTTCTATCATCAAGTATTTTTGACTTCTTTAAGTTCCTCTTCTGTCAATCCTTCTTTAACTCCACATTCATGTACAAGATTTTCTATCTTTCTCTTCCTCAGACCTCTAGTCTATTATTCTCTCACTTTTGCTGAATTTTCTTCATAAGTTCCCCATCTTTCCTCTGTTGTATCAATTTATGATGCAAGGAAATGTTCTAATTTCATGGTAAGCACTTTAGAACTCACTTCATAACCCATGGGGCAACATCATTTCTTCCTGGGTATGACTGCTTCAAAGCACACGCAATCAGTTTCAACCATGAAACAAATTGTATCATTTTATTTCTCAACAATGTCTTCATGTATTCTATACCTTGTCTTCATCTATCTCTATAAAATATTGATCATACCAAATAATTCACCATCAACCCAAGTAGCATTCTATCTTTTGTAGCTCTGTGAAATCAATATGCTAGTGGGTACTCCAGACTTCCAACCACTAGGATGTAAACTAGGAAACTTGTGCTCAATATGAATAAACATATGCATCAGCAATAAACCAAACCCGAAGCTTTTCAATTTTTCCTTCTTCATAAGCTTCACATTCTCAAGGAATCGATGTGCCAAAATTTTGCATAGATTATACTGCACATTTTCTTTCACCATTCTCCATGCCATCATGATGACTCTAGCAGATACTAAATTAGGTCTGCTACTGTAGTAGAACTTGTACCCAAGTATCATCACAATCAATCTTACATCTTGCTGAAAGATGTCATTTACTGTCATTGCCCATCTATCCCATTTGGAATGAGTTAGGGTTTAAAATTATTTCTTCACATGCTTCTCCAAAATAGGAATGAATCTAGTGTTGTCCAATCTAGTGATTTCATGGATTAGGGCACTACAAATTTTCACAGGTTGATCACCAATCCAAATAAACTGATCATGAACCCTACTTAATAGTATTTTGAACCATTCATCTTCATCAAATTCACATAAATATAGAATTTTCATTATGCTTAGTTGATTGATATATTTGTATACTTCTCTCATGAATCCATTTTCAGTCATATACTCCATCTAAGTTGATATATCATCAATTCCTAGTATGTCATATTTACAATGTATGTAAGCCCTAATATCTTCTACGTGTAACATGCCATATGGGGTTTCAGAAAATTCTCTCTCTAGATCCTCTTCGCATGATTTGAATGGATTTTTATTAAACTTATACCTAGGTCTATCTGTAACATGAAAAATAATAGGTGCATCCATGGCTAGATAATGTAAAATACCTTTCTTTCATTGAATTCTGAGTTTATAATTCAATCAATCATGCACGACCAATGTAGAATAATTTAAACTTCTCTGCTCTCTGATTTCCTTAGCTCGCTCTTTGTCAAATGGTAAAGAGATAAGTCATTAAGTGGTGCTTTATACAATTTAAGTTATGAATTTCACTTTCACTTAAAACTGTCCAATCGACTGTTAGATCTCGTGAAAAAAATATGTGCGTCGACTGATGTTGCGCTCTTAGATGTATACTTCATGATGTCGGCCAAGATTATACCCAAGATCACATGAGCTCAATCCATAAATTTTGGGGCAGGATATATTCTATTTTTTGTATCCAATGCTCCCCCTAAGTCCATGATCAGCCAATTAGGTTGATTCTATCTTGTTACCATCAGGTGAAGATCTAGTAGCCTCTACTGACTCTCCCTGAACTGATGTCTCACTAGTTTCTTTGATCTTCCATATCTTACCACTATTTCTATCTTTTGCCTTCTTGAAAAAACTTTCAAAATAACCCTTTACATCTGTAATACTCTTACCAATATCATTTCCTTTCTTCTATGAATTCATAGGAGGTGGTAGTCTTCTGCTGTCTGATCTATTATACCTGCAAAATTTTGCTATGTCCTAGACTATTGCATTTGTAACATATAGGAGGTCTTCTTTCCTGATTGACTTGCAGCTTATAGTACTTCACAATGTGTCCAATGTTATTACATTTGTAGCATGTAGGTTTCACTATAGGTTCTCTTCCATTGTCTTGTATATATCTTGATTGATTACATTTTTTGCATTCCACTTTCTTGTGCCCATATCCATTATAGTTAAAACAATAACCAAAAGGGGCATTACCTCTGCAGTCTCTCTTCATATGTCCAAATCTTTTGCAGCCAAAACATCTACCTCTGAAGGGTCTGATCTATTCTTTAGGTTCTTCAATAGAAGGTTTCTCAACATCAATCTTCTCATTTGATTTCTCTTTCTGATTCTTTGAACATTCAGCTTCATTGAATCCAATACTAGTCATATCACCCTTAGGTTTCTATTTGTCTCTCTTTTCATCAATCAAATCACTGCTGGTGTGAAGTTTCTCAATGTGATTCTTGCTTCAACAAGTTCACCTTTTATAATCTGATTGTATTTCTCCATTTCTAGATACTTGTTCTTGTAGTTGTCAGCCTCATTCTTCATTTGATCTAATGCACTGTTCAAAGCTTCTTCAACTTTCTTCTTTGCATCCTTCTATACCTATATTTCTTTAGCCATAGTCTCATTTTCAAGTTTCAAAGTTTCATTCTCTTCTTTTAGTTGCTTCACCTTATCCGAAATGTCTTCATCTGAATCCTCTTTTATTTGAACCACACGATCTTGTTTTTGATTTATGGAAATATCAAGTTGATCTTTAAGTTTATTTATGAATTTCTCAGTTGTACGCATGTTGAATTTCAATTCTCCATTCTCTACTTTTGCTTTATCAAGGTCTTCAAGTGCAGCATCAAATTTTTCTTGCAAACTATCCAAATCTATTCTGATCTCCCTCAAGTTGTTATACTTTCTCTCCAAGGGCCAAAATCTCTGATACCAATTGTTAGGATTAGATAATACTGAGAGGGGGGGGGGGTGAATCAGTATTATAGTACTTTATTAAATTCTTCAACCAATTAAATATCAACCATAAACTTGCAGTAAAGAAAATAACATAAGAAAATGACACAATACTCATAACACCATATTTTGTTTTCGAGGAAACCGTAGCCAAGGGAAAACCCTAGTGGGGATGGTACCCACAAGCATGCACTAAAGTATAGTGTCCCTATAAGGAGACTTAGCCATGTTAGGAGCTGAATATTGCATAGTACATTTCCTTTCTAGAGGAATAATAACCTTGTTAAAGGTTCACAACACCCTGTTAGGGGCCAACTGAGGTTACAACTCTTACAATATAATTCAAGTTGCAAAGTGTTCTCAGTCATGAACAAAAACAAGCAACACTGGTGCTTAGATAGTTCCTTTATAGTTCTTCAATGATCTCTGCCATTCTTTAATCTACTATTCTCTCAACAACTCATCCAACTATCCAACTTACATACATACAATCTTTATCAAAAAGATCTTACATATATATCTCACAACTTTACAAAGTCGGCTCTCAGTATGAATATTACAAATATTACTAAGTCGACCTTCAATACAAAGTACATTTAATATATTAAACACTAAATACATAGTCGGTGCTCTTTCATAGTCAATGTGGAGGTTATCAACAACCAAAATACATCTTTAATTGTCTGGATTCCAAGCCATACTCCCTCAATATTTGCTATAGTCAAACTGCTCTATTTTGTTGTTCTGCTGCAGTCCGTCTATCTTCAAATCTGTCTAACTCACTGTAGACTCAAAAAAAAACAAAATTGATCTTAGGTGGAGGTCATACATACCCCATAATATCTTTCTCTAAGCTCTCTTTCCCTAAATCATTGATCTCGACCTTCGACAGTCAAAACACTTTTGTATCTCTGCTTCTACACTTAGTCGATTTCTGAATCACCAAAACTCATCTTTTCTGGAATTGGTCTCAAACCCAGATGTGTTTCCATAAATGAAAACCAAAAAGTAAACCACATTTACAAAAAATGATTAATTTCCAACACCACATACTTGTGGTCCAAGAATCTCAAACCAATATCTCCAATAGTAGATAGACGCAGCCTCATCAACTCTTGCCATGCAAGAAAGTTGTCTTTGTTAAGCTTGGGGATATCCCTTCCATAAGAAATCTTTGATCTTTAGCTTAGGAATTGAAACCTTCCTTGAAAGCACCAAAATATTTGATACCAATTTTTGGAAATGAGTTGAGTAACTAAGAGGGGAGGGGTGAATCAGTTACAACAAAAACAATTCCAAGTCTCTTAGATGTCTTAATACAACTTATCACTCTGCTTGAATAATAAAAGATATTATGTTGTTACTCAGTTAACAAAGCAATCTTAAGATATTTAAATGTGATTAACCTTTAGTGATTAAGTACAGAAACATAAATCATAAAGCAAATAATAGGTACATAGATGACACCAAGACTTACCGAGGAAACCCAATTTGGGAAAACCACCAATTGCAACTAGTTACAATTTTTCACTCTTCGGAAGTGAGCCCTATAAGGAGCCAACCCTATTAAAGGTTACAAAACACACTATTAGGTGTGACCCTGTTAGAGGAATTAATCACCCTGTTAGGAGTGGCCTTGTTAGAGGTCTTCAAACACTTCAATGTAGAAATGCCACCTTGTGAGAGGATTTATGAAAGACTGTTAAGTCTACTCTGTTAAGATATTTGGTTCACTGCTACAATTATTATAAAGTAACAATGAGTTGACCTGATTGAAGAAGAAACTCACTTTGTAGGTTCAGATTTCTGTCATAGCTTTAACTAGATCCTCATTGATAAAATATTCTTTTGCAGCTTGGTCTGGATATTCTGTGCTTAATCATAATTCCTTCTTACTTCACCTTCACTCTTCATATAAAAAATATAACACACATTCAATCCAAACTTGACCTTGTACATATATGATAACCTTTGTCAAGTCGGCTTGAATACCTTTCCAAATAAACAATAAAACTCAAATTTGTCGGCTGCAATTAGCCAATTAAACATAAAGTGTAAACTGCTATTAGTTGACTGACAGTAAATGCATAAATCGATTAACACTATAATCATTCGATGCCTGAATGTTACTCATCTAAAACTAAACTTACTGTATTGCCCAAGTGAACTCATTTAATACAGAACTTCCTTCATTAACCGATAGATCTCGGTTAATACATCGAATCACTTGGATGATACTGGAGTCTATTTCAATGCCCGAGAGAGCTCGGTATACATTGACTATGCTCAGTTAGGTTTAGACATTTGTGTAACATAAATGAAAATACACAATTGAATAATTGTCTTCAACACTTTACATCATACTTTTGCTACATTTTATGTATTTAGATATTATTTTTGTGCATTACATTGTTGCAAAGATCCATTTCATTCATTCATGATTAAATTTTTCAAAACAATATAAAGTACAAAAATATTTCATTCCATGCCTTATTGTATGTATTTTTACTTTCATTCTATGCATGGAGTTGTTTCAATAATTTAAGGATGTTTCCTTTCATGCATATGATGATAGTTTAGTTATTAATTTCTTCTATAATTACAATATTCCCTCTCCCAAAACTAATCTCACCCATGAGAACATTTTAGAACAAGAAAAACCTATTAACATTTCTTCAAAGAATATCCCTCCTAAGGATGAGATCTTGAAATATGATGTTGATCCTTCTCCTAAAATGTATCTCCCCCATGGAGACATTTTATTATAACAGAAGGATATTTTTCCCTACTTTCCTTTCTGTACCTTCTCTTCTAGGGATCAAGCTTTAATGAGTCATGATTATTACCCTCATAAAGTGTGCTTTATTCATAAAGATATTCCTTCCTTTAGTGATTCTCTTATTTGGGAGGAACCCTGGAACAATGAAATTTATTATTCTCTTCCTTATGAAACATCCTTGGTAAAATAAGATTATATAAGGGTTGCCATTTCTTCTATTTCCTCTAAAGAGGATGTATTCATGCTTAATGTTTATCCTTCTCCTTAGACATAACCCCTTTATGAGGAGATTTTAGAGAAAGAGGAGAACATTATAAATACCTTTCTTAACATCGCCCTATTGGTGCAGGAGCACCTAGGTTAGAAAGCATTTTGGGTTTGTAAGGTGTTTTGTTCAACCACTTTTGTAATGACCGAGGTTGATTCAGTGAACAAACACCATAGTTGTTTAGTAGTCTATTTTTCAGTTTAGTGTGTGTTGAGGTAGTTTGTAAACCTCTAGAAATCCAACCAAGGCTATAGAAACTGAAGAAGGTGAAATGACACTAAGTTATAGTGCTCGGTTTACACTAGTGTTCAGGCAGTATTGGTGCTCGGGTTACACTATGTTGCTCGGTGATGTCGCTCGGGTTACACTATGCTGCTCGGTGATGTTGCTTGGTGACATTGATCGAGGTTGCTTACAAGTGTCTAGTTTGTACTGACGCTCAATGTTGATGCCCAATTCATTTTGACACTTGGTGTTAATGCTTGATAATGTCAGTTAATGACCTCAAAATCATGGCTTTGTCTTTTATGACCATCCTAGTCAATTGTAATGGCTCATGATGTGTCATCTTGTCTTAAATGGATAATTACACCTGTTAAAAGTGATGAGAGGTTGCTTAATGATCTCCCATGCATTCATTCATGAGTTTGGTGAAATTTTTTGAAGGATGCGGGATATATACCTGGATGCATGTTGTTTCTGAGGGTGTGCATTTTTCATAGAGATTGGAGGAGTTAATAAAAGTTACAAAGCGTGTTTTTAGTCTATCTTTGAGCTTCATTATCTATTTTAAGTGCAAATAGCTTAGTTTGTTTTTCTTTTGCAAGTTGTGAGTTCCTGGTCCATTTTGGGTAGTAAATATTATATGGCTCCTCGAGGTTCTTGAATCCATGGTGAGAACCATGTGCCTGGATAGAATTCAAGAGGAGCCCTTGTACATAGATTTATGTTTTGTTTTTGTAGGAGAGGTGTTGGACATGAAGGCAGAGTTCTTACCCTAAGCGAGCTTGGTGATAGTCTGGTTAGGGAAGAAAAGTGAGGGAATATGTTTTGAGAGTGTTGACTGAATGAGTTGATTTAGCCAGAAGAGTGAATCTACCTTTGTTGGTTCAGTATGTATGGTGGGATAACTTGTTGATGGGGATTGAGTCTTCAGAAAGAGGTGAAGATCTTAGTGACTTCCCTTGGGGTTAGGGTTTAGAATACCCTAGAAGGTCTGAGAAAGGGACCTTAAAGAAGAGTCAAGCTGACTCACTAGCATTAGACCCACACTCCCCATCACCTACCTTCTTCAAATGGAATCCCTCTTAGAGATGAAGCATTTATAGAAATACCTAGTTTCTATTCTAAATCTATTGTCTTACTCATGAGGCCACCTTTCAATAAGAGAATAATATCATGACCACTTTCCTTGATGATCTCCTTTTTAGTGATAAACCCATGAACAATCAAGAGATTGATCAAGTCAATGTTATCAAAATATTGTGTAGTGTAAAACCTGAGGTTTTTATGCATCTTTGTCAAATTAACCCTCTACCTCAAAATAAGCCAATCATTGTGGTCAAAGGTGCTCAACAACCTAACTATCATGTGGTTTCCCAAACTTATAACAAAAAAAAAAAAGACAACCTACAAGTTCAATTGTTCTTCCTTCTCTTTCTCCTTCTCAACCAATCCTTCCCCCTCCACCTCATCTCCCTAAAAATATTGGAAAGGGGTATGATTTAGTAAAAAAACTTTGTGATACTCCTACAAATATATCTCTTTGGGAGCTTATTCAAACTTCACCTACTTATCATGAAATATTACAATAGGCCTACCGAAATGTCATTGTCTCACCTCCTAGGAAAGACAATATTACTTCCATCTTGGAATGTACAAATGTGGCTAACAATAAAGATCAAATTGTATTTTCTCAAGATTTCTGGCCTCCTAAAGAAATCAAAGATCAACATGATTCTCTTATGGTTTTTGTCCTTATCAATGGTAATATTATTCGAAGAATTTTAATTGATAATGGTTGAGGACTTAATGTTTGTAGCATTGACTTGTTGCATGAGATAAAGGTGTATACTTCATCAATAATACCTTATTATATTACTATTCATGGTTTTGATAATGCTTCTAAATAATCCATGGGTATTATCACTTTTCCCATTAAGGTAGGTCCTACTATTTTAGCCATACCTATTCATGTCATGCCCAATACTCTTAGCTATGATATTGTCTTAGGGTGGACATGGTTACATGTCATGCATGTTTTTCCTTCAACTCTTCATCAAAAAATGAAGTTCGTTCCTAACAACACCATGTATACCCTTATTGTTGATGATATACCTAATAATTTCTTACGAAGTGAATCTCATTCTCCTTCTATCCCTACAAAATTAAAACAAAACACATCTTTTCCTAAAGGTACTTCTTCTCCCTACAAGTGCCCTTTTAGATGATGATAGGGGATCATTCGAATTTATGCCATCTTTTGTGGGTGAGTAAAACATTTCTAATGTCAACACAAGGTCCTTCAACAGACCTAATGCATTACTGGTTCAACGTAATTCTCAAGATAATTCAACTCACAATCTCAAGTATGGTCTAGGATGTTGGCAACGAAGAATTGAGAATAGTGAGAAACCATTTTAAGCATTTGGTTTTGAGTATCCCAATTTTTAAAAATCCTATCCTTTATTATCTAACACTTCCTCTATATCTACCCTATATCACTCTTCATTTTGGTATCTATTATCAAGTGCAAGCATTTCATATCAAGTTTTAAGGCATTCAAGAACAATCAAGCAAAATTGGAGTTCAAGATCTCTTCTTATATATATATATACATACATACATACATATATATATATATATACATATATATATATGTATATATACATATATATATAATATATATATATATATGTATATATGTATGTATATA
>MU227643.1:3421326-3469256 GCA_018584345.1 Thuja plicata | reverse complement strand
TGAAATTAGTCTTCCAATCAAACTATCTAGAGTAACATTGTTATTTTCTACTGCTCTCATTTCTTGTATGGTAGATACTCTAATAGCATAAGTAGGCAGTAAGGTTCTTAGAATTTTACTTACCACTGTCTCTTCTTCTAGTACACCTCCAACTCCTCAGATACAATTGACTACCTCCTTGATTCTTGTGCTGTACTATGTGATGTTTTCACCTTCTTGCATTATGAGATCATCAAACTTTCCTCTAAGGCTTTCTGCCTTGGCTCTCAGAACATTTTTATCACAACCATGTATAAGCTTCAATTTATCCCACATTTTCTTTGCAGTTGTGCATGCTTTGACATATGTAAATTCAGCATCAGAGAGTGAGGAAGAAAGATCTATTATCATACAGTTATGCTCATGCTTCTCTCTCATTTTTTCAACTGAGTGCTCCTATGGGAAGCACATATTCAGTATCTAAGTATTGAGTAACATCATTTCAAATACCTGATAATGGAGTCTTATCCTGCTTTTCCATGAAGCAAAGTTGTCTTTTTTCAACTTGGGCACATCTCATCTGTTCATCTTGTGATCTTTAGCTTAGGTCTTGAAACCTTCCTTCTAAGCACACAAGCTCTGATACCAATTGTTAGTAATAACTGAGAGGGGGGGGGGGGTGGTGAATCAATGGCCTCAAAATATTCCAGTAATCAACCCTTAAAACTTATTACCACAAAATTATTCCTCTAGTTATCTTTAGTCCTATAAGATGAATGCCTCCAAATACTTATATCAAATTTCTACTTTTCATAATGCTTTGTAAAGCCTTCTACTGTATGTTTACCAATAAGCAACCTATCTATTTACCGAAATATATTAAATAACTAGTGTATACCGATCAATCCAGATTTACTTATGTGAAATGCAAAACAGTAAAGTAATGATTCATAAACACATTGACACATGGATTTTTAATGTGGAAACCCTGTTAAGGGAAAAACCACTAGGACCGGTAACAAAATTTTTTACTCTTCTGAAGTAAGCTCGGTTAAGAGCCAACCCTGTTAAAGGTTGCAAACACACTGTTAGGTGTGACCTTGTTAGAGGATTTAAATGAATAGTTTGTCACTTACTATCTGGCATCTAATGCTGCCATCCTTGATCAAACACTCACTTGGCCTGTCAATAGGTATCGGGCATATCCAATGCTACTTTGTATGATCAAAATTTTTGATACTCCTTGGGATGTATCTCAATTAGAAAATATTTTTAAGTCCTCGGTTAAGAGACTTGATGCTTCAATGGTTAAATTGAAACAATAAATTGATCTATTCACATATACAACTTGAATTGCAGATTTTTAGATCTATTGTAAGTGCATTACCTTTCTGATCAATGTTATCAATTCAATACCTTTGCTCCACACTGTTCTTCTCTATGATGCTATATCACTATTCGTCTGTGTCTGCAGAATTTAGCTCTATCCTCATCTTGATTGATCATGTCTGAATGAATACTTTCTTCTCCTTCAGAATCTCTTCAGCATCTATTCTCTTGTCACTCCCCTAATTCACTTTTGAATTATCTTGTCTCTTATATAGACACGATTTCACCATTTCTTGGCTTTCTTGATCTTGGCATGATCCACAATTCTTTCCAATTAGATTTAAAGAAAAAATCCTTTTTTATCTCATAGAGATCTTCTTTCCAACTGGACAAAACAACTTTAAATCCTTTACTTATCTTTGGCTTTATCTTGTCGATTAAAACAAGGATAAGTACCAGTTAAGTCTATATTTAGCTCTTGACAACTAAGCCTTTTATTTTTTTTGAACTCTTTGTTCTGTGGGTCAATACTTCAGTTAGTCATAGATGACAACTGACTGTTCCATCGGTGAGACTTTAGTTGTCTTTAGGATCTCCGTACGGTTTCTTATCTGTTGGGCAACACTGTAAATCTGTCTATCGGGTTACACTGTGCTTTTCTCGTTGGGTAACACTGTGACTTTTCTTGTCGGTAATGTTGTGATTTTTCTCATTGGGTAACACTATGAATTTTCTCTCATTTTTTTACTCTGTTCATCGGTGTGTACTCCATCGGTGTATACAGTCACTTTGTGAATGCTTAAATTTTATGCATTACTGATAGCATAGCCTTTGATGCATTGGTTCTTTGAAGTCTTTTAGCAGTATGTCCATGACCATACAGATTATATCAAGTTGACATCAATGAAAATACAATACATTAACTGATTTAATGTCTTGCATTAACTTTCTATGTCTTGGTGATCATCAAATTAATATCTTCAAACATTTAATCAGTTATAGTTCATCAAGTGATCGCTACCCAAAACTGTACTCTTGTATCCAGTAAACTGCATTATGGATTTAGTCATTTTACAAACCTTAGCATCAAAATTGTGTTCTACTCCAAGTGACCATACATAATTGTTGTGTTTCCATAAATGAAACCCCCAATGCACTCCTGAATGAGTCACTTGCCAACAATCTCTCCCTTTGGAATTGATGGCAACACTTAGTGAAAAATGACTAGGTGTTAAATACAAAAAATAAATATGACTAAGTACATACATTACACTTATTTATCTCCTTTAAATTTATTTTACTCCAAACTAGATCTTCTCTATCTTTCCTCTATACATTTTTTATATCTTCTTCCTCCCCTTTAACATCAATGGAATAGGTATACAAAAATGTAGAATACATAACAAAATTTATACAACTTCTCACCAAAAATTTAGACCATCTTAAGTAAACCTTGAAAAGAGATTGCCAAGATCTTTACTTGTTCTATCCAATTCTTCACCAAAATTTGACTCACACGAATCAGTCCATTCAGTGGAAAAGAAGATGTATCTAGTCCCTTCAAATCAATAGGCATGTTCTTAGGGAGAGCATGTATTATCTTCTCCATGCCCAAAAGGTGTATCTCAAGAATTGATAGCATAGGAGTAATCAAACTCCTGAGCATACAAAATCTTCCCATAAATCTCCCTTCCTCTATCTTCAACACACTCAACTTGTCCAATAGTTTGGAAACTTCTTTGTTTAACTCTAATACAGTGTGTGAGGAGGTCTTACAACTGTCCAACAACTTATCTAGAGTCTGCATATCATTTTCTATAATTTCCTCAATGTTATAAAGGTCTCTGATAGGGTTTATATAGTAATTATATAAATTCCTTCCATGTGTCACACAACCCTTTGCTTCAGAAATTATTTTTCCCAGTATGCCCAAGTCCCATGAAATGGACTTGCATACTTCCTCTAACTTCTTTTATAAGTATTTTTGTTCTTCTTTTTCCTCTATGATCTTCTCTAAGAAATCACAGTGACTATCAAAGTCATCCAATTCCTTGTTAAATTTATCTATAGTGTCCTTTCCTTGGAAAGAAAAAGGTATAGGTAGGATTTTTTTGAAGGTGTCGATTGGCCTTTCCAATTCCCTTGACCTCTTCTCTTTTTTATTTTTTGATCTCTCGTTTGCCTTTGCAAATGTGATGCAAGATAGCTTCATCAACTCATCTTCATCCACACTCTCCATATCTGCACTCAATGTTTTCTCTGTGATCAAATAATAAGACTAAAGAAATATGTGTCATTGTTTCCTTCTTGACTTCAACCTTGTTCTCTGGTTCTTTCACAACCTTAGTGATGCTCGCTTTTTCTTGAAACTTACAGGGCTCTTACTCAGTATATTTTTATTTTTCCTTATCATCGTTAATATCAATCTCAGGAATAATGTGAGTATTCCCGTCAAAAGGGTCATTTGTATGATCCAGTGAGGTGTCCAAAGTCACAGGCACACCAAAAACAAAGAAATCAGGTTTCTTAATAGTACTGACAAATCAATTTAATCTTCTCCATCCTTAGGTGAATCAATGTTGATTATTGAAGGATTGGAAGAATTTACCCTTAGGATAGTTTAGGCTTAGTATCCTTAGATTAAGGAGGTGAGGATTTCTCTGGTTTAGTTTCCATTAAGATTTTGTCAATTTCCTTTTTTTATCCTCAATAACCTCATCATATTTCCTTCACATTATCTTTATCAATTTGGACTCAACTCTCAGTAGGGGTTTTAGTGCATTTAGTATCCTTTCATTCTCATCAAAAGATATCATTCCTAACATGTCCTCAATAAATTTTACTCTGATTTGTTCATCTTCTTGTAGTGCTAGTTGTTTTCTTATCTCAGTGTTATCATACAGTTCCTTAGGAATACTTTCGACCATCTCAACCAGGTTCTTCTTGAAAGCTAACATGTGCTTTATCACAATGTCTTCAATAAGAAGTTGATAATTTGAATCATACCTATCATAAAATTTTCTCACTTGATTTATGTTTCCTTGGTCTATAATTATTTTCTCTAACATTCTTATGTTAGGTTTCCAGAGCTGTTTGTTCATAGGTTTATCTTGTGTTTTCTTCTCTTATGCTTCTTTCTTCTTCTCCTATTCCTCTTTTGTCTTCTTTTCTTCTTCCTTCTTATTTTCTTCTTCCTTCTTCTATAGATCTCACTTATTTTCCTCTTCTTTCCTATGTTTCTTAGGTGGAGAACTCTATTTGGAGGACCTTGTCCTCTTCCCAGGGGTATCTTCTACCTTCATAGTTTATGATGACTCCATAGGTATTTCTACCATAGTAGGGGGTGGACTAGAAGTCTTCTCAGTTTTAGGAGGTGGAAGAAATGTAGGGGATGAGATGGCCACTTTAGTTTCCCTTTTAGTCATCTTTCTCCTTATTTCCTTCATCTCTTCTTTAGTAATATTAGACTTCCTTGCTAGATAATCTGCAACATTTTAAATTTTCTTTCTCCTAGCTGATCTTGTCTGTTCCTCTTTGATCTTTGAGGATTTTTCCTCATAAGTTCCCCATCTCTCCTCTGATGAATCTATTTCTGAAGATAAAACACGTTCAACATGAATATTCAATACCTCTTTACTAACTTTATACCCCATAGGGTAACACCATTTTTTTCCTCGGGTCTACTACTTCAAAACACACACAATCAGTTTCAAGAATGAAACAGATTGTTTCCTTGTACTACTCTACTATTTCCTCTAGTATCCTCACTCTCAATTGCATTTCTCCCTAAAGGATTTTGATCATCACAAATATTTCTCCATATACCCATGTATTTTTCTATCTTCTTTGACTATTTGATATTTGTAGGCCAATGGGTTAATTATCTTTCCACACTCTTGGGTGCATACTAGGGAATTTATGCACAATGGGTATGTACTTGTGTATTAGAAATGATCCAAATATGAATTCCTTTGTCCTATCTCTATTTATGTGCTTCAAATTCTCCATGAAATTTTGTGCAAGGACTTCACATAGGTTATACTTGTCATTATCCTTTACCATTTTATATGCCATCATTATAACACCAACAAATACTAAATTTTGTCAGCTGCTATAATGAAGTTTGTACACTAGTATTGTGACAACTAGTCTCACATCTTTCTGGAAGATGTCAACCATTTTCATTTTCCATTTATCCCATTTATAGTGGGTTAGGGTTTCCACTAGTTTCTTGGTATTCTTCTCTACAACAGGGATGACTCTAGAGTTATCCAGACCAGTAATGTCATGGATCAACTCACTATAAATCTTTATAGGCTGCTCACCAATCCCAATGAATTGGTCATGTACTCTTCTCAATATGATCTTAAACCATTCTTCTTCATCAAACTCATGCAATTATGTCATCTTTATTACACTTAGGTTCTCAAGATAAGTGAACTCATCCTTCCACTTTCCATCCTCTTTGATCACGTCCTTCATTTCATTGAAGATATTAAAGTCTACTAGAGACACATAATTACAATGGATATATGCCCTAATATCCTCTATATTTATAAATCCATAGGGAATCTAAGAAAATGCATCTTTAGTGTATTCCTTAGTGGATTTACAAGGGGGTCTCTTAAACTTGTATCTAGGTCATTCATTAACATCAAAAATCAAAGGTGTATCCATAATCACAAGTTCTTGAGTGGTCTAAATACCTTTTGATTTTTGAATCCATGGATTCCTGCTTGTTCAATCATTTAATGCCCTATCTTCTTTATTATTCTTTCACAAATCACTTCTTTTCTTCAAATCTACTCTTCCAATGGTGAATAGATAGGTTCTTTTAGCTATCCTTATACTTCACTGCATAAAGAAACAATACATTTCCCAATGAACTCATCTCTACAAATGATGTAGTCGAATAACAATCTAACAATCACAGGATATAGATTTTAAAGATATGCGATCATAGATATGTGTTCCATAACATTCAAACATACTCTCCCTAATTTTGTAAGAGCTTATTCCACATAAACAGGGGCTGGATAGTTTTCTAATGTAGCTCACCAATGCCCCCCCTAAGGCCATTGTTGGCCATCTAGGTTAATGTAGCAATGTTAACATCAGGCAAAGTCTCCATAGCATCTACTGACTCTCCCTCAGCCTTTTCTTCACTTGGTTCTTTTACCTTCCATACCTTACCACTATTTACATCTTCTACTTTGAAATGATTGTTAAATTCATTCATGTACCCTGCAAGACTCTTACCAGTATCACCAATGTTCTTCTTCATAATAATAGGCAGAGGTACACTTTTGTTCACAGTTCCATTATACCTAAAAAAAATTTCTATGTGTCCTAGATTGTTACATTTGGAGCATGTAGGAGGTGGTCTATTCTGATTAATTTACAACTTACAATACTTTGCAATGTGTCCAAAGTTATTGAACTTGTAACATGTGATCTTAGCTATTGTTTCTTCTCTAATTCAATCTTTCTTGGTTCTTGATTTATAAGGCTTCCTTCATTCTATCTTCTTGTGTCCATATTCATAGAAATTGAAATAATAACCAGAAAAGGGTTTGTAAGGGATTTTACCTCTGCAGTCTCTCTTCATGTGTTCGACTTTGTTGCATCCAAAGAATCTACCTCTGAAAGGTCTAATCTACTTTATAGGTTCTTCATGAATAGGTCTTTCTTCATCAACATTCACTTCATATTTTTCTTCTTGAGTCTTAGAACATTCAACTTCACTAAATCCAACTCCAGTCAAGTCTCCTTTAGGTTTCTGTCTCTCTCT
Source organism: Thuja plicata (assembly GCA_018584345.1). Classification (NCBI taxonomy): domain Eukaryota; kingdom Viridiplantae; phylum Streptophyta; class Pinopsida; order Cupressales; family Cupressaceae; genus Thuja; species Thuja plicata. The sequence continues at coordinate 3,462,157 of MU227643.1, read as the reverse complement.
CTCTCTACTCATCAATCTTGTCACTACTCATATGAATTTTTTCAATGTATTTCCTAGCCTCAACAAGTTCTCATTTTATGATTGGATTTTATTTTTCTATTTCATGATACTTGGTTCTCTAGTCATCAAGCTCAATCTTCATTTTTCTGATTTGAACATTTTCATCCTTTAGGATTTATTCAACTTTGGTTTATTCATCTTTTCCTCTCTCAATTTCTTTAGCCATCAGAATAGAAGTAGTTTCCTGAACATGCTTTAAATCATCTTTCTCTTGTTCAAGTTTTTTTATCTGATCTGATGTATCGCTATCTAAATCTTCTTTTATCTTCTCCATAAGATCTTGTCTCTGAATCTTGGATAGTTCAAGTTGTTCCTTAAGTTTGTTGATGAAACCTTCTTCTCTTCTTAATTTGAATTTCAAGTCACCATTTTCTTCTTTAGCCTTATCAAGGTCTTCTAACGCTAATTCAAAGTTTTCTTCCAAACTTTTAGAATCCATCTTGTTCTCCCTTAAGATGTCAGACTTTCTCTCCAAGGGCCAAAATATCTACTACCAATTTTTAGGATTAAGTAATACTGAGGGGGGGGGGTGTGAATCAATATTACAACACTTTAAAATTAAAATTATCAGATTCCACTTTAACCAAATAAATAATGAAATGAAAATAACATAAGCATATAGTACATAACTCATAACACCATGATTGTGTTCTCAAGGAAACCCTAGCCAAGGGAAAAACCCAGTGGGGATGGTATCCATAAATATACACTAAAAGTATTATGTCCCTGTTAGGAGACCTAGCCCTGTTAGGAGTTGTATATTACATTAGTACATTTCCCTTTTAAAGGAATACAAACCCCTGTTAAAGGTATACTGTAAGCACAATGCTGTTATAATCATAAATTTATCTCTGTTAAAATTCATTATCATAAATGAACTTATACAAGCATATGCTATGATTTAGTAGTTCCAGATGTAGCTTACATCACCTTCTATTAGATCATAACATCATAATGCATTCATCCAATCCATGATACATCATCCATCATCCATCATTCTTCGCTTCTTAAAACCTTTCCATATATATACTTTATCTCATACTTAGTCGACTCACAAATACATCACAAAATGTGATCAACACTTATACAAAACTAAAATGAAAAGTCAAAGATCATACATTACCAAAATAGAGGTAATACCCAATCCAAATAAAACTTATCATGTTTGGATTCCAAATTACACTCCCTCAATCATCACAAACCATTCAACTTCTCTATCTTGCTGCCTCACTCTCTTTGCATGACTTCAATCATTTGTATCTTCCATCTCTCAACTCCAAAATACAAGAAACCTTAACTAAAGGTCTACCATATCCCAAAATGTCTTCCTCTAAACTCGCATGTTTTCATTCATGATACACAGTGCTCGCTACCAAAAAATGTACTCTTGTATCTAGTAAACTACATTATGGACTTAGTCATTTTACAAACCTTAGCACCAAAACCATGTTCTACTCCAAGAAACCATACATAATTTTTGTATTTCCATAAATGAAAACCCCAATGCACTCCTGAATGAGTCACTTGCAAACAAATTTTTCATACACACTAGGTGGAATCACATGTCCACCAAAGGTGGATTATCATCCATTGTAAAATGAAGTATGTGCAATGATATGAGGATGCTAATGTGATAAGAGAGATAAAAGTGGATCTGACACATAAAGTGGAATGAGATAACAAGTATCACCACCTAAAGCTAAGTTTATCCTACACCATGTGCAAGAATATGATGAAAAATCCTATGTGCCTAATATAAAAATAACTATGAATGCATTATCCTAAGTAAGCTTAAGTAAAGTGTAATTAAGAATATTTAATTTCTCTAATACCCCCCTTTAAGTGTAACTTAGGGGTATGTACTTGAACTCACAATGCTAGATTATAATCCAAGATGAGTCCTACCTACTAGGAAATTTTAGGTACACATTTACAATATGCAATTGCAAATTAAAAGTAATGAAATATCTCATAAAGAGGAGATAGGGAGAAAACTACATGGGAAAAAAATCCCCCCCAAAAGAGAGATGAAAATAAATAAGATGCATCGACGGATGGAGAACTCATAACCCCCCCTATGACTACATACATCATGTATATATTATCAAATACCCCCCTATAGGAAGGAAAGAGGGAGACATGATATTCTCATCATATTGTCCATAAAAAATGGCAGTTTCTTGAAGGAAAAATATAGACCAACAGTTTCCTCCTTGCTGTTCATTGCTGTGTCGCCTCTCCTAATGCTCAACAGCCTTTTGTCTTCCCCCTTTCCTCACGCCTTGCAAGTAGGGCCTTTTTGTTTTCTTTCCTCTTTTCTTTTTGGGTTTGTGGTTTTTTTTTTGTTTTGTTTGGGTTTTGTTTTTGGCCTGGTCAGATTGTGCTCTCTCCTAGGTCCCTAGGGTTCACACTGTTGGACCTCTGGTTGGTTCACGCTCACTCATTTTTATTTTCTTTGTGTTTTTTCTAACTTAGGGTTTTTGCGTCACGACCTAGTTGCATGTTTTTAGCTCTTGAAAGGGAAAAAACAAACCCTTCACTGTGAGTTTTATCCTAAGTGTAGTTTTGCACTTTTGTCCTTTTCGGTGTTTCACACAATCCAACACATCTAAAAGCATGGAAACTCCAAAAAACTCAAAGATAACATTTCCCCTCCCAAAATTTTTGGACTTTTGGACTCCAAAACCTTCTTTGAAATTTCACACACCAAAAGGCTGAAAACATTCCTTCAGCCCCCGAGTCTCTTCGATATTTTGGCCTTTCGCACCCTATTCTTCGCATAGTTTTTGCATTCTACAAGTCTGAAAATACTTTCTTTTCCATAGCCTCATCCATCAAAGTTTGGCATTTTTGCACACCTACCTTGTCATTGGAGTCCGAAAGTCTAAAAGCTCAAAAAGAGCTAAAATTTCATTTTTGGTTACTTAAGAGCCATCTACTTTTGGTTTTCTTAGTTAGAGTTTTGTTTCTTTCCTGCTGTAGTAGTTTTTTTTTCGATAAAGACACTGATAATTGCATGTTTCCTCGCAGGAATGCTTGAGAAACATACAACATCACCAATGAAGTACCTATTGAAAGGGAATCATCCCCCTTCAAAGATCAGGAATAAATACTTGGAAATCACCGATACAAACACTGGGAATGGGACTGGGATGAATTTCTAGTAAGATGTTCTCAACCAGTAGGAAGGATAGAAGACTTTACCTCCTTGGTCTTATTAGGTCTGGTCAATGCAACAACATACCCGGTATCTTTCATGTCCTCAGAACTCATCATGACATTGGCCAACCACTACACACCATATGAGAAAGTGGTCAAAAACATAGAAGGACTGATAGTTATTGACCGGAGGCTAGACAACATTGAAGATGTCTTCCATCTTTAGAAGGGCATGGATAAATTCTATGACTTCTTTATAGAGAAGGGGTTGAGGTGGTTTAGGAACAAAACTCAAGATGCCTATGAAATTACCAATTAGGAATACCTCCTACAGCCTCTCCCCAAGAACAAGCTAAACAAAATAAACCTCAGAAGGGGATACTTAAAGGATGAAATGCAAGCGATAGTAACATTGATAAGTTGAGTATATGGACTACCTTAGTCCATCCAACTTGAGAAGTAGGATGATCTTATAAATAGAGAAAATAAGGAACTGTAAGGCTAGATTTGATTGGGCCACCATCCTAAGTGATAATCTGGATGAGTAACTAACTACTTTAAAGCACAAACCTAAGTTATATATGACCTCATACATAGTGTACCTGTTGGTCACACAGGCAGAATATCCGAGGCTCACAAAATGGGAGACTTTGGTGAACCAAATGCATGGCCTTTTATTTTCTATCCATAAATGGTAAGAAGAACCAAAATGCCTAAAAATAGCCTGGATTATAGAATAGTAAATGATGCCTTCATCTTCGCAATCATTAGGTCCATTGAGGGTGACTACACAAGAGATTATTAGAAGAAGCTGCTACAAAAGTAAGGGCCATTGGGGCATACTACATACAATTTAGAAATTTCACATATATGAGTGGAAGGATCTACCCTGCACCCAAAGAAACTACCGAGGTACCCATCAGATTGGGTAATCATCCTAGAAATGGCTAGGTAGCTTGAAGATGCATATGAACATATCAAGCATAAGAAGAAGGATTTTTGGGATTTCCCCATTTCCCTAGGCCCCTAAACTCTCCAAGATATGAAGATTTTAAAGTCATTGGCCTTTGAGTGGGATGAGTGCCCACTCTAAATATATAAATACATCTAGGCCTGATTCGACCCCATAGGCACATACAACGATATCATTAGAAAATTATACATCCATGAGCCACATACTAAAGATCATAGGATGAACTGTATGGATGACCAAAAAGTAAGGATCATGGATTATTCTAGGATGTTCCTCACATTAGTGCAAGAGGCCTTAGAGGTCAATATTCCCCCAAGGTTTGGGACAAAGATTTAGATAATGTGCTAGAGAAAATCTATAACATTGATAAAATATACATTAGGCCTATCTTAAATGCAGAGATAGAAAAGGAAGAAAATGACAACATTGAATTCAAAGCAAGGCATGTGATCAAAGAAACTATGGCATGGATCAATAAGCCTTATAAAATGGATCCTATTCCCATGAAGGCACTAATGAATCCACCCAAGAAGGAAAATAAGAAACATGGAGAGAGGTTTGCAGTGCCCTAGCTCAAGAAGGCCCCACCTTAGAAGTCGGGAACAATGTATGGGCATGAATGTGTAGTGAAATATGGTTCTAACCCTAGGCATAAGACCCCAAAGACCTGGATGATAGGGAAAATAGATCCTCCTATCGGACCATCATAGGCCACCCAAGGAGAAGGAACTTCCATGCCCAACCCGTCTCCTCCTACCATTGGAGAAGGGAAGAAGACTTACAAAAGAAAGAGAGCTTCTGCCTCTCCCCGATTACAAAATTTACAAGAGGAACCAGAACTGGAGGATGCACCCTTAGTAAAAAGGAAAATATCTCAGGTAGCCTCTCTAAGGAAAAAGGAGATCACAAAGTAGTATACAAAGGCTCAAAAGGAGCAGGAAAATCCTCTGGATACCCTTGGCTCAGATGAGTTCCTCATGTTAGACTTTGAAGGCTTAGAGGGTTTTGCAGATTCAGTATAGGATACACTTGAATCCATAGAAATAATTAACATAGAGGCACAAGAACCTGTCCATCCTTAGGTGATCCTTACTCCACCTCCATCCCAATTCACAAACCCCACACTAAATGTGCCTCTCACGGGAGTGGATTCTAGCACCATCCAAAGGGCAAAAACTTAAGATACTAGCGCTGCCTAGAACATAGAAGGGGATAAGACTGCAAGAGAAAGTTTAACACCAACTCCACTATTGTACATTGCAAATCCACCAACCTCTATTCCATCTCCCATTCTGACTCCACCTTCTCTCCCAACTCCCACACCAACTCCAACTCCTTCTATTTCTATTCCACCACCTTCAAGGAAAATGACAACGCCACCATCATCTATTCCTTTGCCTTCCTCTATCCCGACCCCCCAAGTTTCGATAAGAACAGAAGCTACACCTCCCCTCAAAACCACACTGGAAGCCATGACAAGTCTTAATGTAGAAATATCAATTAGTTCCTCTGAGGATGAAGGCAAAGATAAAGATGAACATAAGGCTATAAGGGAAGAAGAGAAGGGAGAGGAAGAGAAGGGAGAGGAAGAAAGTAGGGAAGAAGGTGAACATAGGGAAGAGTCAAATAAAGAGGAGGGGGTGACCCCTGGATCAGAAAGCTTGGGTTTGGTCCTCCACCTCGCCCCATATGAGCCGGTTACCACCTTTAGTAAACCCACTTGGTTCACTAAAGAGATTCAACCAAAAAAGAGAACTTACACAGATGAAGAGGATGGAAAAGACATAGATTTGTGATTCTTAGGACATGACTTCCATCAAGTAGAGGCTAATATACCGGCAAGAACCATATCATACATCACTCAAGACACCAAAGGTCACTAGAAGGCACAAGTGACATTTCCTTATACCAACACATCACAAGCACAAATAACCTTAGAGGATTATAAATTTGAAGAGGTGGATTTGGTTGAACAATTGAGAGAAGGGAGTAAGACCCTGACAGCTTTAGGGCTCAAACACGCCCTAGGTTCTATGAGAAAAGATGAGGAAACCATCAAGTCCCTAATAGAGAAGAATGAGGCTCTATAGAAATTCATCCATAAGATGGTGGGTCCCATTGACCCAAACTACCTAGAGGCCTCATTACAGGCCGTACTAGAGAAGAAAGCTACTCTGGACTTGCCGGTGGATATAACCCCCTCTTTCATTCAAGAAAGTGCTAATTGGAAGAATGATTTTGTATAGTTTGGAGAAGGGGTTATCAAGATAATTTTTAGACCTTTCAGAACTATCCTAGTGGAAACCACTAAATTTTTAGACATGATGGAGAGTGATACGGGATTAGATTCAAGATTGACCAAATGAAAAAACACCCTCCAGGACCTCAAGACAATCAAGAAGAAACACTTCAAATTATGGTTAAGGTATATGAAGGTGGGGAGCTAGAAAATTTTGGCACTTGGATTAAGATCATAGCCAAAACAATTAGGGTTTGCAAAAAAATGTCTAGACCATATACATCAAAAGCGTAAGGAATTTATGGGGTGGGTAGAAGAAACAAAGAACTTCTTAGAAGATATTGACTTAGAGTTATTCTGAGACCAAGGAAATCAAATTCTACACCAAGCCAAAGAGGTGATAAAACAATTAAAAGATATTCTGGCAGGGGTTAGAACCAAAGAGGGCCTACACCAACTTTTCTATTCAAAGGAGGATATGCAAAGGATTTCTGAGCATGAAGAAGAGATAGAGTTCTTTGCTTCTGAATTGACCATTTTTAGAGAGAAGCAAGAACAATGCATTACCAAAGTGAAAAGAGAAGAAGTGAACTATGAAGAAGTATAGGAAATAGTACATAGGTTGCTAGCTACTCATCTAGAGGTATTCCTAAACTGATTGCTCAATTCAGACAACCATTTTTTGAGAGGTGAATTTTTCCATACTTATCCATTTTTCCAAGGCTAGTTTTTCGGCCTTTGGGCCTTTGGAAGCCTAAAATTTTGGTTCAACACTTAGTCAAATTTTTACTTGGAAAATTTCAGGGCAGAATTTGGGGTCCCAATTCTGGGCCATTCCAGTGTGATCACTTTTTTGCATGAAAATAGAACTTTAGATCAGATGGATGCAAAATTGGAGTTCATTTTGCAATGATTGAGGGTCTTCTATCAGTTCCCACCTCGAAGAGAACCCCAGATGAAGATTTCAAGGGAGAACTCAGAGATCAAGAAGAAGAGTCCAGTTGCACACAAGGGAACTCCAACTCCTCTCTTTCTTATTTTTTAATGAGTTTGACCCTAGTTTCATGGGAAAACTGATTGTAAATGGATCTAGGTTCCATGCAAGTACTTTAGTATCAATTTAGCAATAGTTTCCCTCAACAAGCTTTAGTTTTAGTTTATTTTCATTGTTTTTAGAGCCTATGATGCCCTAGTTTTAGGGTTCAGAGTTTGTAGATCAAAACTCTATATATTGTAAACAAAAACAATGTATTAGGATTAGATTCTTAATGCAATAAAGATCTACAATTGGTGCTTCATTCATGGTGTGATATTTTCTGCTATCTATGCGAAATTGATGAATGTTTCTTTTCTTATTCATTCTTTTCAAAGAGCCAACTGTGTTTATTGTTTCTCAAATATGCATTTCTTTAAATTGGAGTTTGCTATTTGTTTATCTACCTTGTTGTGATGAATGTATGGGAAAGATCATCTTTTGGGATCAATGATAAATCTGTCTTGTGTGTGTGCACATCTTGGTGACTTCACAATTTGATAGATTTTGAAAATATCGCATGCGTAAATACATTTTCTCTCCAAATGATTGCATCCATTGGGTATATAATTGTGATGTGCTCTGATTTATATCTAGTGGGTTTGTTCCAAATCTCTCCATCATTCGAATTTGCAAGGAAGGATTAACAATAGTTTATGTTTGTTAGAATTTCATTTTAGCAATTTACTTCATTCTTTTTACCCTACTCTTTTAAATTTCTATCATAAATCTGAAAGCAATCAGAACCATCTTTAGTTTCAAACAAAAATTTGCATCATTAGTAGAATATATTCATTGATAAATCAGAAAATACCAAAAAAGTACTAAAGTTGTTTTGCAGTTTGACGTCTTGAAAGTAACAACAAAGGCCTCCTTGTGAACATTCAAATTTATCTTCAACTGAGTTACCAAGCAGGTTGTACCACAATCCCGGAGAACCTCGGGAATAACTTTGTTATTGTTTCAAGAGAGGAAATAAAATTTCAAGATCCTAGCAATTGACTTGTGTAAAAACAACGCTCAACATGAACAATATTCCTCACCTTTGGAGGAAACAAAGACAAAGGTGTATGAATCAAGCCTCTGCAATATGTAGGAAGAAACCTCAAAATGTATTGTATCTCTCAAAACTAAATAGGAATCTCAAATACATAAGATTGATTAACCTAAACCAAGAAAAGTGACATATCAAGTGAAGGAAGAGACTCATGAATGCCAATCTCCAGAGACTCAAATGTCTCCTCGAAAGATAAAGATACATCATTGAAATGCTGCATCAAAGGACATAAAATCATGAAAAACATGAAAGAATGATCAAGTGGAGAATGAAGAAGAGGGTCAAAGTGTTCCCTCACAACAACTGAAGAAGGATTATCTTCATTAATGAGAAGATGTATGCAATCAATAGTGTCTCCCAAATTTGAAATGTAGGACTCCACAAAGAAACCTGTAATGTCTGTTAAAAATTCATCCCATGAAACTATGTCTGGAAGACAAGGAATATCATATTGCACTAAATCAGAAGAATCAATGGTTGTAGGAATATAAGCATTATCAACAGAAACAGTAGAAGATATCTCAACTAGAGAAGTAGGAGCTCTAGGTTGAGGTTATGGATCATATATCCACTTAGACATATTTGTTAAGGAATCAATATCAAAGGGAAGATTATCTGGGTCACCAAGTGGAATGAGACAATCTAGAATAAGACCAGCTAGAAAAGGAGGAACATGTGGATATCCATAAATCTCCCAATCAGTGGTCCAAATTGTGCATGGGAACTCAATATGGTAGAACTTGGGGTAGAGTTCATAGAATACAAAAGTATTCATGCTATCACAGATCAATCTTTTGATATGATAATTCTTATCTCCCCAAATACATTGAGTCCACTCCATCTTTGGCTCAGGGATGAGTCTATAAAGATGACACAAGAGATTATAGAATGCATAACTAACCCTAATAAAATTTATTATAGAAACATGTATTTAAATACCCAAGACCACATCCATGATGCTCTTCTTCGTAAAATGAGATCAACTAATCATTACACCTCCCAAAATAAGATAGTCAAAGAACCCTCCCCCTCTAAATAGATGATTTTGGCACTTTATACTTGGTGCATATACAATTTCCACCCTCCCATCAATAGCTAAGTGGAATCCAAATTTCAATTTTTATAAATACCTACTAGAGGGAAAATCAGACTCAAATTAGAATAACTAAGGATTTAAGTGAAATCCTAGTTTTACAATGATAACAATTGTCCAAAAAAGGAACTATTTTTGGAATTGGTATTTTTGCCCAAATAAGGATACAATATGATCAAAAATATGAAAATTACAAACAAAATTATGCACTTTTAAAAAAAACAACACCTAAAAATGTGTCAATATGAGCTTGAACGAAGCCTTTGAAGTTGCAAAATTGAGGATTGGATAGGAAAAGTCACCCAAAACTAATATTTCTATTAAATATTCTAGAAAAATAAGAAAATAAAACCTCTAATGGAAAATTTAAGTACTTATATACAAAATAATTAAAAATTGCATCAAAAAAAGAGTGTGTATTACCAAGTTACGACCCTCCTAAGTTGGACTGCAAAATCCAAACTACAAATGGTGAATGGGGCAGAATATTAAAACCTTACCAATGTCATCCAATCATAGGGTTAAATTTGATGACCTATAGGTTGTTGTAAAAAGGACAATACACCCTATTTTGATAGGAAAATAATCATCGAATTTAATGACACAAAATACTAATATCACTTGTTTGTGGTGTCAAATAGCCTTACTGGGACACTAATGTAGCTTTGTTGACATATGTGACACCCTTCCACATGATTCTATCTAGCAGATTTTTCTATGTTCCATGTTGAAGAATGCAAATTCTGAGAGTGTTTATTGGTACAGGTTTGATGACAGGAAGATCTGTTATTGTGTTTTCATTGATGTCAACTTGGTCTTGTATTTGTTGATAGTGTTCCTGATGTGCTGCTAGTTCTTTATGCAGATGAATTTTATGTTGCAGTAGGAATTGGATTCTGCAATTATGGTTAGAGAATCATGAATGTACCTGGATGCATTCTGTATGATCATATATGTTGGAAACAACAGTGGATCAAGTTATGATCGATCAAAGGGAAACATGGAAGACAAAAGAACAAACAATAATAAATAGTGAATGATTTAATTGTTCTATTAAATCCATATGGATTCAAGTGTTATGGTAATTGTATAATTATGTTGACTATGATATGTTATTGATATTATGATCACTACAAGATTGGAGTACCGCAAGGCATTTTTTCAGTTGATAGAAGATCATTCTATGCATGATAGGAAAATTATTGAACATGTTTGAGCAGTTGGTGTTAGATCGGGAGTGGTAGTGATGTGATCGGTTGTCATGGATGTTTTCATGAGATAGATATTAAGATGAAATGGCATAAAATATTTGTGATTCTAATTTTCTATTTCATTTCTTGAGGTGATAAGATGTAATTAAGTTTTGGAAGCATGTTGAAGAAGTCAAAATGACTTGGCGGACTTGAATTTGTGGTTAATAATTGGTAGCATGTTTTAGGGTACAAGGATTGAGCGGGAATGAATTGTAATGATAAAATTCAAATGTATTAGGTCATGTCTAAGGTGGGGCTACATATGAACTTGTAATGTGGGTAAAAGTACGAAGTTGTGTCGCACTTGAGGACCATTTTTGTAGTTACAGCCAAAATTGTTTCGGCAAGAATAGTTTTGGCTGAAATATTTTCGGCCGTACATATGTGGCACAAATATGGAACCATGTGGCGTCAATGTGGAAAATGAGTTCTCACCGAAATCGGTTTGGCCGGACCAGTTCTGGCCAAAAATTCATGAGTAAATATAAGCCAACTATGTTCTATCGATGAAGAATTGGCACATATTTATATAGGGGGTTTCGGCCAGAATTGATTCGGCCGAACTAGTTCTGGCCGAACTAGTTCTGGCCGAACTAGTTCTAGCCAAACTAGTTCTGGCTGAAACTGCCTATGTGGCATCCTATGTGGTAGCTAAATAGGAAAAAATTTCAAAAATGCATAACTTCTCACTTATACAGTTGATTTCTCCATAAAAAATCAATTGTTTTAAAAATCTAAAAATACCCTTTTGTAGAGCTCGGAGTCTAGATTATGGTCATATAAATTTTATAGTGTTTTGATTACATATAATATATTATAAGTTGAAAAAACTCCAAGTAGGTATTTTCACATTGAAGAACACGCTCGTTCAAAAAAAGAAAAAAATATCAAATCATGTCAGAAAATTTTAAAACTTATATTTAACACTAGATGAGAGAGTCTTCTTCAAGAATATATAATTTGTTTTGTATTTAGTGTAGATTTGTTATAGAAAATTAGGCGGGAGATAAAAACTATTAATTTTGGGTAACATTGACTTTGAATAGTTATAACAGACAAAATATATACCGAAAACCAATCTTTCTTTTTTTCTGCATTAGCTGAACATGTCATCTAAAACATATTTTGAAATTAGAGGAAAACAAGATTATTTACACATATTTTTTTGGTGAGAACTAAACCCTAGATTTTCAACATTTTTTAGCAATTACAAAATGGACTTCAAAAATTAAGAAAACTATGTCAATTCTTATTCAAAAAAATTTAAAAAAATTATAGGCATAAACTACATCCAATTTAACACATTTCATTAGTTTACATTATTTTCAAATTCTAAACACAAATGCCACTTTTATGTCATTAAAGTTTAACAATTTTGCATGTTGTGGTCCTCTTCCTTTGTAAAAGTGTGACACAGGTTTGTACTTTTACCCATGTATTTATATGTCAATTGATGAATTATGCAAGTGTAGATCATGGATACAAAGGTGTAGTTGAGTAAAGAGAGAATATTGTCTACAAGAAGAAGAAGTGTTATTCTTAAATGGATCTGAACAAGCATAGGATGAGTTCTACACCTAGAGAATTGTACTTGTTGAATTCTAATAGGTTTGGCAATAATATTCCTTAATTAGGTAGATCCTAATAGGTCTTGATCAGTAAATCCTTTAACTAGGTGGCTCTTTAATTAGGGTTTAAATCTTTTAACAAGGTTACTCCTAATAGGGTAAAGCTACTAACAGGGCTAGGGGTAAATCCCTTGCCTAGGTGACTCCTAACATGACATCATTCTAAGCTCCTAATAGGGCTAGGCCTTTAATAGGGTGCATTTTAGAAGAGTGCAAATATTTGTGGTTACTGATTCCCACCATGAATTTTCTGTCTAACCAAGGGTTTCCATGATAAAAATACTGGTGTCACTTTGTTTCATGATTTGGATGTTTGTTTGGCCTCTTTGTCTATTTTTGCATAAGGTTTAAAGTTTATGAACGATGTTAATGTGTTGAATGAATTGAGAAAAGTTATAATGTGATAGAATACTGAATCACCCCCCTCTTAGTAAACTTGGAACTTATAATATTAACAATTGGTATCATAACATAGGTCATCTTTGTGGTAATCTTAACATCTTGAGGAAAATATCTGATGATGAAGAAGGAAGGTCCTAAGTTTAGAAGAGACAACTACACAATATGGAGTGACAAGATAAAGATCTATCTGAAAGGCATGAGACCACAGTTCTAGAATCATGTGGAAATAAATATACAGTTCCTACTAGGACACTTGTTGCAGATCAATTGAAGGAACAATAGGAAAACATACAAGAATTGGAGGCTATATTAAGTACTTTATCTGATACTAAATATATATATGTACATGGAATTTAGACTTCTAATGAGGTTTACATAAATTTAAAGATTTAATATATGATGGATACATACATGTGCAAAAAGATAGGGTAGATAGTTTGAAGGGAAAATATGATGACATGAAAATGGTGGAAGTTGAGAACATTTCTCAATATGGTCAAAGGGATAAAGGAAGTAGTTGGTGCTATCAAAGATTCTGGTGGTAACATTGAAGAAGGTGGTGTGGTAAATAAACTATTGATAACCTTGCTACCTTCTTCTACCATTAGAGTCTCTTCTATACAAGAATTGGCAACATTTGATATTATTTCTATTAATGCATTGACTAGTAAGATTGCTACTTTTTAAATAACTAACTATGATAACAATATGCATAAATTCAAAGCAACTTTTAAGGCTTGTTTTTCATTAGAATTAGAGAATAAGGGAAAAAAAATATAAGTCATGAATCTGCCTGCATGATAAGTTATTCCAAGGAACTTGAATCTATCTTGGATGAAGAGAAGAAGAAAGAAGAAATTGAAGCATTACTTGCAAGAAGTCTACCTAGAGGTACTGGTAAGTATAAATGCAAGTTACCTTTGAAATGGTTTTTCATGTAATAAGATAGGACATATTTCTCCTAGGTGTCCAAATGGCGAACAAAAAGAGAAGATCAAAAGCTTCAAGGGAAAATGAAAGAAAAAATGCTATGTTGCAGTAAGTGAAGGTGTGACTGATGAAGAATTAGATGACAATGATGAAGAAGTGATAGTATTTGTTGTAGTCAAAGAAGAGGCTTCTGGAGATAAAAATGCATTGGTCTCACACATGGAGCATGGTAATGAATGGGTCATTGATAATGGGTTCTCACATCACATGACTGATGAAAAAAGTAAGTTCATAAAGCTAGATGAATTTGATTATAGTGTGGTCAGGTTTGGAAACAATACACCCTGCATGATAAGAGGTAAAGGTTCAATCTCCTTGAATGGTACAAGAAACATTGATGTTTTCTATTGGGTTGAAGGTCTTCCATATAACTTATTGAGTGTTGGTCAATTGAATAACAAAGGTTATCATTCACAGTTCAAAGGAGGTATGTGCTACTTATTTTGAAGCTTAGGAGATCTGATTTCTACTGGGAAACAAAAAAAAGGTAACTTATTCCACCTGAATACTACTATTAGTAGTTGTTTGGTTGCTAAGGTTTAAGATAGTTGGCTGTGGAATACAATATTTTTTCATTTGAATTTTGGTAGTTTGGTCAAGGTTAGTAAGTCAAATATTTTTAGGGGATTGCCACAACTTGTGAAAATAGACAATGTAATGTGCAAGGAATGGCAGTTGGGTAATTTGACTTGTTCTACTTTCAGTAGTAAGTCTTTTTCATCTGAAAATATATTGGATTTGGTACACATTGATATTTTTGGTCCTATGAGGACAAATAGATATCATGGTGATAATTATTTAATGTTCTTTATTTATGACTATTAAAGAATTATGTGGGCGACATTCTTGAAGGATAAATCCAAATCCTTCTATGAGTTTAAAGTGTTCATGGAACTTGTTGAGAATAAAATGACTAAGATCTTAAAATATTTAAGATTAGACATAGGAGGAGAGTTTACTTCATGGGAGTTTACTTGTTCCTATACCAGTAGAAAAGAATGTGATTGGTACAAAGTGGATTTTCAGGAAAAAACTGAATGAGGATAGAGAAGTGGTTCGTAATAAGGCAAGACTTGTGTGTAAGGGCTATTCTCAAGATGATGAACTGGACTATGGAGAGACATTTTATTATGTGGCAAGAATTTAAGGGGTAACAATTTTACTTTCTTATGCTGCCTAAAAGAAGTTTAATTTTTTTCAAATGGATGTCAAATCTTCTTTTCTAAATGAGATTATTTAAGAAGAGGTTTACATAGAGCAACCAGATGGATTTTATTTGACTGAGAACAAGAGCATGATGTTCAAGGTGTAAAAGGAACTATATGGATTGAAACAAGAACCTAGAGCATGGTATGAAGGATTACAATCTTATCTTATCAAGATTGATTTATTAAGAACAAGTGATGCTAGTAATGTGTACTTGAACATTGAAGGTGATAAGGTACTATTTGGTGATGTGTTTATGGATGATACAATTTTTGGAGGAAATGATGAGATGAGCTTTGCATTTTTTAAAGAGATGAAGAAAGAGTTTGAGATGTCAATGATAGGAGAAATTAACTTCTTTATTGGATTGTATATCTCATAGCTAAAGGATGGTATCTATATTAGTGAGTCCAAATACATAAAAGAAGTACTGAAGACCTTTGGAATGGAAAATTCCAAGCCAGTTGGAACTCCCATGGTGACTTGATGCAAGCACTCTAAGGATGACGAATCAAGCGCATTGGATGTAAATCTATATAGATCCATGATTGGTAAGTTGAATTATGTTTTTCTTAGTAGACCAAACATTGCACAAGTATTTGGAATAGTGGCCATATTTTAAGCTAATCCTATGGAATCTCACATGGTAGAACTAAAGAGCATATTCAGGTACCTGAAAGGTACAAAAGACTATGGTATTTTGTATGCTCACAAAGGTGATTTCTCTTTGAGTTTTTTTACTAATACAGATTGGGGAGGAAACATTGATGACAAAAAGAGTACAAATGGTGGAGCATTATTCCTAGGAGGAAGACTTGTTTCAACGAAAACTAAGAAGAAAATTGGATCTCCCAATCTACTATAGAAGCTGAGTGTGTAGCATCAACTACCAATTGTACACAAATTGCATGGATGAAGAAGATTCTAGAAGGTATCAAAGACAAGGTAATTGAACTTGTGACTATCTACTATGATAATACAAGTGCAATAAATATTTCAAAGAATCTAGTAATACATTCCAATACTAAACATATTGCAATCACGTATCATTTATTAAGAGAGAAAGTGCAGGGAAAAGTTGTCAAGTTGGAATATGTGCCAACCAAAGAGAAGCTAGCAGATATATTCATGGGTATGTGCTGGATCATGCTATGCCAAACTAGGCCCTTAAGTGGCAATACAAATTTATAAAATCATGGTTAGGAAAGTTGAAATAAAAAAATTAACAAGTTATCAATATTATATAAAAAATATGTAAGAAGATAATCTGTAGAAAATTGAATTTAGTTTCTAAGCTACTAGCACTTTTAAAAAAATAATATTCTATATGGTGAAATTTCAAATTTCAATGCAGTAGTATGAAAGTTTTAGGAAAAAGATAAGAAGTAGGTGTATTTCTGACCACCTTAAATATAATTAAATGATAATATTTTTTTACAAGATTCTAGATATAAGTAGTAGACTTGTGCTTAGATGTGACACATATTTTTTTGTAATTGTTTTCCAATTTTATAATTAATTATGATTTTTCTACTACAAATTTGCTAGAATATAAAAAATCTTGTGTCTGACCACCTTAAATTAGTCTAAACATCATCAAATTAATAACTTTTTATCTATTTTTATTATAGTAGGCAAAGCATATAATGTTACTCATGTTTTGTATTTCAAAAATGTTATACCATTTAAAAGTTATAGCTATTTTTCAATCAGTGAGGACTAAAAAGATAAGAAGTAGGTGTATGTCTGACCACCGTAAACACAATCAAATGATAATATTTGTTTACTAGATTCCAGATATAAGTAGTAGACTCATTTCTGGATGTGACACATATTTATTTGTAATTTTTTCCTAGTAAATAATTAATTATGTTTTTTCTTTTACAATTTTTTCCAGAATATAAAAACTCCCGTGTCTGAGCACCTTAACTTAGTCTAAACTTCATCAAATCAAAAAAAAAATCCTTTTTTTTGTAGCAGGAGAAGCATAGAATGTGACACATGTTTCAGATTTAAAAAATGTTATACTATTTGAAATTGATAGCTATTTTTCAACCAGTCTACCAATCAGGAATTGTTTTTCATATTGCCACTTTTTGACATACCGTGATCCTGTAGATACCCTCACTAAACCATTACCTAAAGATACTTTTGACTATCTAAGAGGTAAGTTAGGGGTTATTCCCCTATATGAATGAAAGTAACATGTTGTTGCTAGCATCAATCTAGTAGACTCATTGAACATATTTCACTATTGGATTGATGTTAAAGGGGAATACTCCTTAGGGGGAGTAGTCGGAGGCAAAGGAAGATGTTGCAATAGTAGGTGACCATTTTGGAACCTTTGGCATTATTTTCAAAGGGGGTCAAAGGGGGAGAAGAGTATTGAGGAGAAGATAAAAATAAGACTTTGGAGAACACTAGGAAGATCAAGAAAAGAAGTATTGATGAATCAACTAAGGGGGAGCAATTGTTATTAGATCAATGTGGTGTTTCCATCAATGCTAAAGGGTATTTATTGGTACAAGTTTGATGATAGGAAGATCATTTATTGTGTTGTCATTGATGTCAACTTTGTGTTGTATTTGTTGGTAGTGTTCCTGATGTGCCGCTAAGTCTTTGTGCAAATGAATTATGTGTTGCACTAGAAATTGGAGTGTGTAATCATGGTTGGAAAATTAGGGATGTCTCTTGATGCATTATGTTTGATTGCGTATGCTGGAAACAACATCAGAGAAAGTTATGACCGATTGAAGGGAAAGAGGGCATATAAAATAATAGATATGTCAAACAATGAATGATTTGATTACTCTATCAAATTTATATGGATTCAAGTGTTGCGGTCATGATATGATTAT
This sequence comes from Thuja plicata, assembly GCA_018584345.1. Lineage (NCBI taxonomy): Eukaryota > Viridiplantae > Streptophyta > Pinopsida > Cupressales > Cupressaceae > Thuja > Thuja plicata. Next base: position 3,444,206 of record MU227643.1, on the reverse strand, counting down.
CTTGACTATGAATTTTTATTGATACTATGATCACTATAGGATTGGAGTACCACGATGAATTGTTTTTGTTGATAGAAGATCATTTTGTACATGATAGAAAAATGTTTGAAAATTTTTGAGCGGTTGGTGTTGTATGTGATAAAAACCTACCTGCAAGGGACAACACTAAAACATGCAAACATCAAGATTAACCATTAAACAAGATTCAAAAAGGGTTAGCATATTTAAAATGAAATCTCAAAACAAGTGCTTAAACCACAACCTCCGATGAGCCAAACAAGGGCACCCAATGCCTTGTTGATTTGCTCCTAGAGATTATTGTGGGTGTGCTCTCCCAACACAATAACTTAATCCCACTATTTGATCTAAGAATGCAACTAAAAGAGCGAAAAGATTCAAGAACAAGTATGAAGAACTTGTCTCAAAGCCATCACAAATGATGAGATGGATGAAATATTAATCTAGATTGATATGCAAGATGAACAAAAAACTATCTAAGATTCATTCCATTATCCTAGCATGTGATTTCTAGATTCAAAATGCAAGAGACATGAACTAGAATTGATATTACTATGAAAAATGCTAAGTACTCTAGAACTAAAATGGCATAATAACAATGCAAAAATGAGGGATGGTTTGCTCTTGGCAAGAGCCTCTATTTATAGATTTTTGGAGGGAAAGGAAGGATTTGAATGAGGTGGATCATATGTGGCATCCACATAGATGCCACATAGAGGACACAAGGGCAAGAGGACAAGCCATGCAAAAAGTCAACTCAAGCCTTTAAGGTTTGAGAGGCTCAAGGTTTGCTCACACATGTGTGAGAAACCCTTGGGGAGTGGAGTGGGGGACAAGAAGGTGGTTTCCTTTAAGGAAGTTGGTGGCTTCCTTTTTGAGGAGTTGCTCACACATGTGTGAGCACTCCATTAGTGCTAAAAAGTGTAGGAATCACATTTTAAGTGTGATTAGTGTGTGCTTAAGTGAGAAAGTAGGTTTATTAAGAGAAATAGGTAGAGTAGGGTAGGAATAGGGTAGATTTCTAGGTAGGATTAATAGGTTTTATTAAATTTAATCTAAATTAATTTGAATCAATTGTAGTTTAGAAGAATATTAGAAATGTGAGGGAATAAATAAATTTAAACATTTATTTAAAAGGGATTTATGGAGGGTAATGTATTAATAAGATTAATACATTAAGAAGAGTAGTATTTAAATTAAATTCAAACACTAAAGGAAGTGAATCATATTTAACTAAATAAATTTAATTAAATAGATAGAAGAATATAACAGATATAATTAATTAAAATTAATTATAGTGTTATGGGAATATTAGTTAAATTAATATAGGGACGATTTTGGACGTCTACAGGTGTTAGATCGGTGAGCGATGGTGATGTCATCAGTTATAATGGATTTTTTCATGATTTAGGTGTAAAGGTGATGTGGCCTAATAGATTTGTGATGGTAATTTTCTATTTCATTGCTCAAGGTGATCATAATTAATCAAGTTTTGGAAGCATTTTGAAGAAGTAAAAAATGTTTGACAGTTCTTGATTTAAATCAAATGTGCGATGGATATGAAGGCCAACATAGAATTTAAATTGGGATTAATAATTGTTAACACATTTTAGGGTTCAAGGATTATGCGGGAATGGATTGTAATGATAAAAGTCAAATATATTAGGTCATGTCTAAGGCAATGGCCGTCTAATTAACTTGTAATGTAGTTATATGTAAATTGATGGATTATGCAAGTGTAGATCATGGATGCGAAGGTGTATTCAAGTGAAGAGTGAATATTATGTGCAAGAAGTAGAAGTGTTGTGCTTAATTGGATCTGAACAAGCATAGGAGGAGTGCTACACCCAGATCATTGTACATGTTTAATTCTAATAGGTTTAATGAGAAAATCCATTAAATGGGTATATCCTAATAGGTCTTGATCAGTAAATATCTTTAATTAGAGTTTAATTCCTTTAACAAGGTTAATCCTAAGACGATAAAGCTCCTAATAGTGCTAGAGGTAAATCCTTTGAACATCTGACTCCTAACATGGTCTGCTCCTAACAAGGCATCATTGTAAGCTCCTAAGAGAACTAGGCCTTTAATAGGGCACATTTTGAAAGAGTGAAAATATTTTTTGGTACTAATTCCCACAATGGGTGTTCCCTCTAACAAATGGTTTCCACGATAAAAATACTGGTGTCACTTTTTTGCATGATTTGGATGTTTTTTTCCTCTCTTTGTTTATTGTTGCATAAGGTTTAAATTTGATGAATGATGTTAATGCATTGATTAATTTAAGAAAATTTCTAATATTATAGATTATTGATTCACTCGCCTCTCTCAGTAATCTTGGACCTTATAGTATTAACAAAGAACATCTGTAGACGGGTGGAAAATGGTCTTCGCTATTGAGAACATATTCTTGTTGGGATAGATATGATGATCATAATTTGTCATTAGTATACAAGGAAACAATTTTTGAATCCTTGGTTACATGATCACCAAGTGAAAACATTCAGAAAAGTGCAGAGGTCACCAAAACAGACAAGTGCAATGGTCACCAAAATAGTTAAGTGCAAAGGTCACCAAAAATTTATAAGCACAATGATCACCAAATTTCATGAAACACCAAAAGAAATATCACCAACAAATAGTTCATAGAGTAACCCGATAGACAGTTTACAGAGTAAACTAAGAGCATAGTCTACAGAGTAACCCGAGAGTAGTATGTCTATAGAGACATCATCGAGCACCAGTCTACCAAGAGACAATTTTATTTTTGAGAAAAGTGGATCTGAGATAAACACCAGCTAAAGCACTTCAGTCTTATAAATAGCTTTGTGCTTAGCTATAAAACTATTTCTTGAGGATCAAGTAAAGAATATGTAGTTTTTTTATTTAGTTTAACTGATTGTAAACATGAAAACTAGGAGATCAAGGTCAAGTTGTAAACCTTTCATCATAGATTTTTTATTGTAAAGTGTGAAACCTAATTAGGTCAAAACCTTTGTATATATAGATGTATAATCATTCAAGAACATGATGATTGTAGCTGGAACATACATCTATGGATCAGATAGAGAGTTTCATGCAAAAGGACACAAAATGAAGAATTCAGTTATGAAGAACTAGATTCAAGGCTACCGAGTAGAACAATGATATATTCCATCAGTATAGGTGATACATACATTATGTGAACTTAAAGGATCTATAATCAGTAATTCAAGATCGCAAGTCATCAGGTCATAAGTATTTTTGGCTACTCTCTGACAATTGTAGAAAATAGAAGAAATCCTTTAAGAAGGTGGACTTAATAGTCTTATTGTAAATCTCTTAACCGAGTACACACTTAACAGTATTGTTAAAATATCTTAAACAAGTAGACCTAACAAGTCTAAAATGTTACTCCTAACATGGTAAGATCATCAAAAGTGATCACACTTGTAGCCTTAACCAACACCCTCCATTCTACAGATAGTGAAGCTTTGTGGGTTTCATCCCCACCACAATTTTTACCTTCTAATAGGGGTTTTCTGTGTTACCAATTCTTGTGTCATGTGTAACTAAGTTTCATGAATGTTTTTATGAATGTTTACATACAATTACATTTATATTTTGATATTACATGCATAAATTAGAAAAGAAATATGGTCGGTAATGCAAGTAAATATTACTAAAGGTTAAAGTGATAAAAGTTTTAAGGGTACTGATTCACCTGTCCCCTCCCAGTAAATACCATTCCATCATTCCAATAATTGGTATCAGAGCTAGATCTCTTATTTGAAAAAGTTTAAATCACTTGAGAGAAAAGATCATACAATGGAAAGGTATAAGCTTGATAAGAATATTGAGAATCAAAAGTTGTAGATACAGATCTTCTATGAGAAATACAAAGAAGAAATAATCAAGATGAGAGAGCTATTAGATGAAATAAAAGTCATGTCATCTCGCTACAATGAAACATACTATCATGAAGAAGAGATACCTGATTTGTTTGAGTCATCAGAATCTACATCTAGCAATACATCTGACACATTTGAAGCAATCATTACAAGTTTAAATGAAATCAATCAACATCTGACTGAACAAGAAAATGTAATGCAAATTGGTCAAGAGACACAGATGGTAAGAATGATTGATGTTATGAATAATACTAGAAAAGCTAAACAAGAAAGAACATTAGATATTGATGACATGAGGAAGATCACTGAGAAGCTGCAAGAGAAAGAAACTAAGATACAGAGACTAACAAAACATCACATTGAGATCACCAATCAAATAGTTCTTATGAGTGATAGGTCAACCAAGTGAACATATAACTCAATGGAAAATTGGAAGCTATTGGTGAAATAAGAGAAGAAAATGAGAAACTAAAGAATGAAGCAAGGATTGAAAAAAAACATAATGACATGATCAAGAAAGATGAAGACAACACAAAAAGAATGGATGAATTTCTCAATAGACAAAGAATACTCAACAAAATTACCAGTTTAGGGTATACCGAGCATGGAGAATCATCAAACCAAGATGATCAAAAAGATGTCTACACTAATCCAAGAACAAAGAAGTATTCATGCAATCACAGTGAAAAAATAGGCCACACATCAAATGTTTGCAGGAGCAAAGCTAAAGGTATTCCTAAATATACTTCTACATTCATTGGTAATTGTTATAAATATAACAAGCATGGACACAAAGAACATGAATGAAGATCTAAGGTGAACAAACCAAAGAAGGAAACCTACATGAAAAATATTGTCCTACTTGCAACATCCATGGCCACACATCTCATGAATGTAGGAAAAAGAAAAAAAAGGTATGGAAACAAAAAGAACAAGAAAATGCATATCAACCAAGAAGAGTCGGTAACTCATATGTTTGGGATTACAACACATGGGTATATTTCACAAAACGTGGTAGATATGGATACATAGCTACAAACTACATGAGGAGATGGATAAGAAGGTCTAGAAGTTGGACTAACTCTAGAATGAAATGCTTACACTATCATAAGGTTGGTCACCTAAGCAAGGAATACAAAGACTGAGTGACAGAATCAAGCACCTTTGCAAATGGAAACACTATTGAACATATCGGGAGAATGAGAAATCAAATGTGGAAGAAAGATTCAAACAATGATGATGCTGGACCAAGAACTATAGTTGGTGACACCTCATCCAATGGATCTAGTGATATAACCATCCCCACCTAAAAAAAACAAGTATGAAACTGCACTCTACAAAGCTATATTTTACATCAGTTCCATATTCATTGATAATATGCCAAATTGGCATGAATGGAGATGCACTATGGTATTACTTGTTATGATTTTGTGAATCCAATCTCGTCGGTCAATACATACATGAGTATTGTCTATGTACATATAAAAACCAAGTTGTCAATATAAATTGAGCATCATCAATAAACATGTGAAGGATAATCAAGTCTTCACTACATACCGAGAACCGTCAGTGAACATGTAAAAAGTACATGTAAGTTGTCACGTACCCCGAGCTCTGTATAATCACCGAGGATAAATTCTTTGGTATAATACCCAAGAGTCTTTTCTTCATCGACTGAGTGGTAGCTAAAGAATTTAATGCACCACTTAGGTTATTTTCTATAAATAGGGCAACAAAGAGCTCATTCGCTCACCAAGCAAAAATGAGAAAACAACAAAGCAAAGAAGAGCAACCAAAAGTGAAAAGATTGCAGATCAATTCACAATAGATTCAAAGGCTACTCTGACATATTTCAAACCATCCACAATGAATATCATGTAAGTACCAAGAATTACCGAGCTCACAGTTTATATTTGCAAAGAAGTCCTAAATATTTCATGAACAATGACAACTACCTCGTGAGTTGCAACAATCAAGAACACAAAGGACAAAAAGATCAACTTGATCAAGAACAAAACTTGTAAAGAACCTAATTATAAGTTTTTCCTTGAGGTTTCTCCACAACCCGATGACAATGGAGCATTCTCAAGCATGCATCCTAGGCTTTTGCTGGTTGAAGATATCTGCACATACATCCACTACAAGGTTGTAGAGATCATAGATATTGAGATTGATGAAGCTTACCAAAAGCTATGAATAGATAGAAAACTGAAAGATGAACACAAGCACATTGAGGTGAAAGGGATAAGCAATGACCTACTATTCCCAAGAGAGTTTAAAACTAAGTGGATACACATTGTACTTAGCTAGGTACATGACATAAACATGTGGTTGGATGAACCAAAATGGATCACAAAGGATGTGATTCATGCTGTAATAGGTTATCCAATAACTGACAAGGCTAAGGCCCTAAAGCATCCTTCACACCCCGAGATTGAGAAATTGACTAAGGAAAAATGGGATGAAAGAGGATTAAAACTCAACATAATCACCAACCTCAAGATGAAATTTGGAGCATGTGTGATTGGGTACAAGATATTCCAAGCTAGCAAAATGAATAGCATAGCTTATGGAGCAGTTGATACTGCTTATAAGATTGTGAAGAAGGGACTTCAACTAGACTTATCTGAGCTGCTACTAAAGCAATTGGAGGAGAATTTGAAGACAATTAGATCAGCCAGATCTAATTCATGTAAGTTTGGTTCACTCCTTATGTGCACATTCTTCTACTTTCAAAATTTATTCCCCTTTGTCGGTAATGTCACTTGGGACACTACTCAACCTATAACTACACAGATTAGTGAATTCATTAAGTCACTAGGGGATAAATTCACATCTATCATGGATGCATACTTTACTACTTTCAAGGATAGAATGCAGAAGAGAATGAGAATCCCTGCACAATTTTTTGAACACTACAAAGATGACATATGTTTCATAGTGGATACTGACACCACTCTAATCAAACCAACTATAATAAGAATAGTATGGTTGCCACCATTGGATTATGAGATCAACATTGATCATGATACAAAGGTTATTGAAGCCTTACTAAATGAACCAGTGGAAGAATTGTTGACCAGGTTTGGCACATATGAAGAAGCTAAGTCTAGAATCAAGACTGGCTTAGTAGTGAAGAAAATCAATAGGAAGAAAACAAAAATGGTGAAAACACTTGACAAGAAACTCTCGGTAAATGATGAATAATTGAAACAAGATGTCACTGAGGGACAGTCACCCATCAGTGAAGGTAAAGAGATAACTGACTTTGAGTCTACTAAATTAGATGCACTACTAGCCAAGAAGGAAAAGGTTACAAATGTAACAACTACATCAAGAACCAGGAGTAAGACAACAAAAGAAGTAGACTCTTCACTAGTACTGAAAGGTACTGCGAGGGCTTATCAGAAAAGAAAGCCTCAAACTGGGCAATCAACACTGAGACAAAGGAGGATATATATAAGAGGAAAAGAGGACAAGGATGACACTGAACAAGATGAGAGTGACCAAGGACTCCAAACTAAAAAGCTCAAAGTTCCTAAAATAGTTGATGAAGTTGCAGAATCAATCATCAACACATGCATCATATCACATTGCAAGATTAGAAAATGGCTAACCTTGTCTCCTGAAGATTAGAATAAGATAGAAGAGACCATAATTAAGGAAATGGTTGCATACAAGTATGTACCTATACAATTCAAAAAGAATATGCTCCAATAACTCAATGATAAAATATCAGCAAGATGGACACATGTCTTGCACACAGAGAAAAAAATAAGGGAAAGACAACCAGTTACACTCATGCCTCTCAAGTCAATAGTTGAAGAGATTGATTCAACAATGAAGGAGCATTCAAAGAAATTTTCAGAAAAGATGAGAGCATACAAAGTACTAGAGGGAAGATTAGAATACCTTGACAAAGAAAGCAATGAGATTTGGAATGAATTCTTCAATGACCCAAAGAAGGTATTAGCTCTTGAAAAGACACCTCACTATGAAGAGAAGGAGGCCACATCGATCCTAGAGTACATTTTCATCAATGATACCAAGGATATCAATCCAGTTGGTTTGACAATAGAGGAAAGTAAGGCCATGGATGATGTAACTCAAATATTACAATCATTAGGGGAAATAATTGACATCACACTAAAAGATATAACTCTTATTGATTCTGATGATGATCCCAAGAATGATGATTATGTAGATGATGCCACCGAGAAAGAAAAAGAAAAGGATACAACGAATGTTTCACAGGAAAATATACTAGGTCACATGCCTTTATTGATACAAGATATCAATATAATTACTAAAGAAAAGGAAAAGACATTTGAGCCTGATACAAACATACCAGAGGATAAAGGTGATGACCATGGGGAGAAAAATGATACAAATGAGGAGAAGAAAGATACAAGTGGAGAGGAGAAACTGAGTGATGCAACTGACAAGAACACCAAAGAAGGAAATGCTACAAATAAAGATAAGGTTGATGTAGAGATGTCTACTCCCAACCAATAGGTTAATATTGAGAAGCATACCAAAGGCACAACAACTCCCACGCAATCACCCAAATAGAAAGAGACAAAAAAGGAACTTTCTATAGTCCTTCATTCCCTTGCTTCCAGTACTATTTCAAAGAAGAAGAAGATAAGAAAAGCATTAGTCACACTTGAAGAAATCTTTGACATACCCATTTGTGATCCTAGAACACTAGATCCTGAGTCAGTGAGCAAGTATGGTGAAATTTCCAAGAGGAAGGCAATACAGGACAAGCTCAAGAAGGAGCAAAAAAATTCACAAGTCCTAAATAATACAAAGGAAATATTATTGCAGATAGTACCTGACACTCAAATTGATCAAAATGCACCAATAATTGATCAATTAGCAGTTCTCACTGAGGCCATTACATCAAATAATGTGGAAGATGACAAGGTGATTGAAGAACATGCATAAGAAAAGGGTCAATATAAGCTCATAGAGAAGATCAGCCAAGAAGTGGCAGAAAACAAGGTAAATATTTCTAAGTTAGTTACTACATTGGAACCAATACTATTAGAAGTAGTCAACTTAGTTCAAAATTTGTGCACACTAGAGCATTTCACTACCGAGCATAGTAAAAAGATAGCTAAACTAGATGAAGATCTTAAAGCTAGTGCACAAAGTCTCACAACCAAAGAAAATATATTCAAATTGCATTATGAGAATATTGTAGAATTCAAAAGTTTGATACTTGAGCTACAAAAGGCTGAAAGAAAAATCAGAGATGAGGTAACCGAGCTTCAAGCTATGTTACTCCCGAATCTCACATTGTTGTTGAAACACATGAATTGGACAAAAAAATTAATTGCCACCCCAGAAATGTCAGTAACCAAGAGTATATATGACATGAATGCTAGAATCACTTTGGCACACATGACCCTCAAACACTTGAAGGAGAAATGGGAGAAGCAGATGACATACATTCAAAAATCCCATGCCCACATATTTGACAAGCTGTAAGTATTACACCTTTGTCATTATTTTCAAAAAAAGGGGGAAAAGATATGTATAAAGGGGAAAATATATGTATAAAGGGGAAAATGTATATACCTTTCAAAAAAGGAAAATATGTCAAAATGCCAAAGAGGGAAATACATAAAGGAGGAAACATGGACATACACTATACTAAGGCATGCACATAGGGGGAGTAATTGACAAGGTAAACACTTGGTGTATATACTAAACATATCAGTTTGCACATATCAGTTTTTGATACTAATGCTAAAAGGGGAGATTTATGATCATAATATTTGTCATTAGTATACAAGGAAACAATTTTTGAATTGTTAGTTACATGATTACTGAGTGATATCATTCAGACAAGCGTAGAGGTAACCGAAATAGACAGGTGCAATGGTCACTGAAACAGTTAAGTGCAGAGGTCACCGAAAATGTATAAGCACAATGATCACCGAATTCAGTGAAACACCGAAAGCACTATCACTGATAGAAAGTTCACAGAGTAACCTGAAAGATAGTTTACAGAGTAAACCAAGAGCATAGTCTATAGAGTAACCCAAGAGCAGTATGTCTACAGAGACATCACTAAGCACCAGTCTACTGAGAGACATTTTTATTTCTGAGAAAAGTAGATCTGAGATACACGTCAGCTAAAGCACTTCAGTCTTATAAATAGCTTTGTGCTTAGCTATAAAATCATTTCTTGAGGATCAAGTAAAGCATATGTAATTGTTTTAATCAATTCAACTGATTGTAAATAGGCAAACTAGGAGATCAAGGTCAAGTTGTAAACCTTTGATCATAGAGTTTTTCTTGTAAAGTGTGAAACCTAATTAGGTCAAAACCTTTGTATATATAGATGTATAATCATTCAAGAACATGATGATTGTATCTGCAATAGCCATCTATGGATCAAATAGATAGTTTCATGAAAAATGACACAAAATGAAGAATTCACTTATGAAGAACTAGATTCAAGGCTACCGAGTAGAACATAGGTATTATCCATCACTATAGATGATACATACATTATGTGAACTTAAAGGATCTATAATCAGCAATTCAAGATTGCAAGTCATTAGGTTATAAGTATTTTTGACTACTCTCTAACAATTGTAGCAAATAGAAAAAATCCTTTAAGAAGGTGGACTTAGCAGTTTTATTGTAAATCTCTTAACAGAGTGCACACTTAACACTTTTGTTAAAATATCTTAACCGAGTAGACCTAACAAGTCTAAAATGTTACTCCTAACAGGTTAAGATTATCATAAGTGATCACACTTGTAGCCTTAACTAGCACATTCCATTCTACAAATCGTGAAGCTTTGTGGGTTACATCCCCACTGCAATTTTTACCTTTAAACAGTGGTTTTCTGCATTACCAATTCTTGTGTCATGTGTAACTAAGTTTCATGAATGTTTCTATGAATGTTTACATGAAATTACATTTATGTTTTGATATTACATGCACAAAGTAGAAAAGCAATATGGTCGGTAATGCAAGTAAAGATTACTAAAGGTTAAAGTGATAAAATTTTTAAGGGTACTAATTCACCTCTCCCCTCTTAGTACATACCATTCCATCATTCCAACAAGAGAAAGTCTCACATTTATGGTATGAGCTCTTCATTGAAGTGGTAATAAAATACCACATGCAGTCATATGGGGTGCTTTAAAATAGGTGAAACAAGTGGGAAATATATTACCTAAATTGGGGGGAGGAGGTTTTTTCACGGTGGGAGGTGGGAGTTTATATAGGAAAATAGATGTGGGGAGTATTGGGTGGGTATTGGAGGGGGTGACAAAAAAAGATTTTGGGGAAATATTTTTTGAAAATAGGGGGATTCTTTAGTATGCCATGAACACACATGCTATGATTTAGGCCCACTGAGTGAAGCCCCTATGATTTATGGGGTGATGAAATTGCTCACACTTTTTATATAATTATAATCAGTAAACTTAAAAAATGTAATGTATGGGATTTTTGCCAATTTTGGATTGTGCCTTTGTCAAAATATGATGGTAAGATCCTTCTATGAGTGTTGGTGGGGATGTTATTTTGTTGAAAATTGGAAAATATTGTAATGCCTCACTAGGGAACCCGGGAGGACAAGTCAACTAACTACTAAGAGATATATTTTTTTAGAAATAAGATATGCATCACTTTCTAAAATAAAATAAACACTTTCTTTTAATGCAATGTTACAAAATAATCTAAGTCCTCATAGGTTCATTATTGACACTACTCAAACAACAATATCTAACCTATTTAACTTCAAGAGATATACATTGAATCATATGCCTTATTAGTTTATATACAATTTAAAGCACCAAGATAAGAGTTCCCAACTGATTCTTTCATAAGAACATACAAGTATCACTAATTGACTCATAGTATTCAACCATTCACTATTCTTTGTCACTTCACATTTAAGCATTTATATGAGAAATTAGCATTCATTAAGATAAACAATATCCTATGTACTTTATTAATTCATACACATCTTGAGGCACTTAGTAGAGATAAACAAACATTTGAATGCTACAACTATCTTATTTCATTTATTCATAATTTTATGATAATTTCCATGAATCTTACATCAAGAGATGATACATTCATCCCTAGATGCATTATTTCATACTAAGTCTAAGCTCATTTCCTTTATAAATGGAAAACATAAAGTAATGGATAAATCCTAGACAAGTATCCAAAACAATTTTCCTTTCATATTGATAACATATAATCTTTTCCCTTTACTTTCACCTAGATCCACCCATTCTCTTATACATCACTTTGAATTTCATAAATATACATAATTTCATCATATACAATTATTTCCTTACAAGATCTTAAAATTACAAGAATGCATATACATAAGTACTTCTTTATATATACAATATGAAGTCCTGAAAACTAAATTTTTTGAAGGAACGGATGCAAGGATCATCCATTTGATCATGAACAATACTTCAATATAATAAATATTAACCAACCATTCCCATGGATTAAAAAGGGTCCAATTCCCCATGCTAGGAGATAGAAACCAAGGTCCACGCAAGAAGGTAATAACTAGGATACTTCTAAAGTGACATTAACCTTTCCCAAAACATGACATAATTGAACTCACAAGAAGATGATAAGGACCACCAGAGGTATGATCAAAACTGGTAGGGACTCTAAGATACAAAATAGGTGAGTTTAATTTCATATCCCTCACCCCTTGGGTTACCCTAGTAGTATCCTTCCCTGCCCCCAAGTAGGCACATGCAAAACCAAACAACTTTCATGGAGACAAGGTTGTTCCATTATACCACCACAAAGGAACCTTCTCCACCACATCCCTAGTTTGTGACAGCACTAGTGGCATGAATGAGGCATAAATTAGTCTTAATAAAATTTCAATCCCCCCAACCCAATTTATTTTATTAATTTTATCACTTGATTAAGATAACTCAATAGTGGGTTACCCTGGCAGCCACTTAGGGTGTCGACCCCTAACTGTGAGCCATTCACCTAGTGTACTTAGGTTCCCTAATCCACATAAAAAATTGATAGATAATAGATCCATTAATCAGTATACAAGAATTCATATAAATTCTACAAAAAAATCTGATTGACTTTAGGAAAACATAGGTTGTCCCTAAGAACCCTAAACCCTAATCTAAAATTTAGAATATTCCAAAATATATAAGAAGGCATCAAAATGATATTATAAAAATATTAAAAGTACACGTAGATTAGAGGAACCAAAGAATAAAAATCCTAATAGCCTCTGGTAACCATACAAACCCCTAATACTTGGTAATCTTATTAAATTGATCTATTTCAAACAAGAATTAAATGCAAAGAATAGTCATCGTAGAAAAGTCACCCATATCTTCCAGAAAACAAATAATCAAGCCAATCACTTCGGTGTAGATTTAGAAAACATAATGAAAAAATCTCTCAATCCCATTTTATTCAGATCCAATGGTGGACAAGAAAGTTATGGCTTTTTTTCTAAAACTCAAAACACTAGTTGGGGTTCAAACCAAATTTCACCAAAATGGTTGTAACTTGTTCAAAACATAACAAAACTGCACCAATCCAGTGGAAAAAAAAGATGAGACATAGGCACATCTCTTTTATTAATATTATACATTTATCAATCCTCACCATTCCATACCATTCATATAAAGTGGACTGAAAATTGGAGCTCAGGAAGTACAAAATAAATCCAAGAAAATACACATAATAGGGCATTTATTTATCCCTAAAAATGAATGTAAGAGATACCCATTTCCGATATTTGAATTTTACTTTAGAAAAACCAACCAAGAAAAACCACAGACTCAAATTTATTTATTAAAATAATATATTTCCAAAAATGGATGTGTAGAAAACCTAGGAAAACACATGGTAATTTTCACCGAAATGAATTCAAACTTATAGAAATTTTCATAAATTGAAAGAATAGATACTATAAATAATTAAAAAATAGAAAAAAATAATATTCAATCAAATAAACAATATAATTAATGGATTCAAACGCTACCTTGGATCCTGTGAAGATTCCACTGAATAAGGAATAAGAATGAGACAAGGAGAGGAGGGAAATCCAAACTAGAGATAAAGCATTCAAACCCTCTCCACTCTAAAAAATATCCAAGAAAAAAAATCCAAAATCCTCAACAATAAATCCCACTCTCAACTATTGAAAATATTAACCAATGTCCCTCTCCCTAAACAAAGAAAACCATGAAATCTCTAAGAAAATTTAACACAATTCTTCTCACAAATCTCATAAATTTCCCTCAACAATATTCTCAAAATTTCTCCCATGAAAACTGTTAAGTTTTAGGATAGCTGCAAATGTAATAGAACTCTATTTTGTATGTATTTTCCAAATGCAACAATCTCTCTTTCATTTATATTGGGAATGAGGATAGGAGAGACATGTCCCTTCATGGGACATGTCTATTCATTATTATTTATAAGAAATGACATTTCTCTTCCCATTAATTATAATTTAGCCAATTTTATAATGTTTCATCAATCACTTATTAATTAAGAATAATAATATAATAATTTAATATTAAATATTAAATTTCATATGATTAATAATAATATAACAAATATATTATATTATTATTAATCTACATATATTATATGTATTCTAATGATCATACGACTAAAGCTACAAACATTAACACTCCCTCTTAGCTAGGGAGGATGATCAAACAAAATGTGTAGTGGTCTCACTTGTCAACACTTATGACCCTTACCATATATACACAAAACATCAACACTCCCTCTTTGTTAGGGAAGATAAAATTCATCAAAATACGATTAACAAAAGATTCATTACTTTTAAGAGAGAAGATATCACCTCAACATGATATCAAGAGATATGGTTTGACCAAGAATATCAACTCTCATGATATTCACCATAACTCAAATTTTTTTTATATATCACCTCAATATGATATCAGAGATATGGTCTGACCAAGAATATCAAGTCTCAAGATATTCTCCATAACTCAAAAGTATTTATAAATATCATCTCATGATATTGGGAGTATTTGTCAATGAATATCAAGTCGCATGATATTCTCCAAATACTCAAAGTAATGGCCTACCAACATCAAGTCACATGATTTCCACCAAGTACTCAAAATTTTACAAAGATATCATCTCATGATATCGGGAGTATTGGCTTGTAGAATATCAAGTTGCATGATATTCACCAAGTTCTCAGAGTAATGGCCTACCAACATCAAGTCACATGATGTCCACCAAGTACTTAAAAGTTTACAAAGATATCATCTCATGATATTGGGAGCATTGGCCTACAGAATATCAAGTCACATGATAATCACCAAGTGCTGAGAGTAATGGCCTACCGACATCAAGTCACATGATGTCCACCAAGTACTCAGAGTAATGGTCTACCAACATCAAGTCACATGATGTCCACCAAGTACTCAAAAGATGTCCATAGGTAATGTACACTTACCATAGGAACATTCATATCATCTACCATGATATGTTTCAACCATCATAATATATTTATCATGATAGAAGATCAAGTTATTGTAAGATCATCACCTTTCAATAAATTTTACAAATATAAGTGATAATAATTTGGAAGTCGTCACTTCCTCATGATTTACATAAGGGGGAAGGCCCATTAAAAAATTTGGAGTCACACATAAGACATCCATCATGCCTCAGCATAGAGGGTAACAAGGGATTTCACCTTGAACTTATCTCATAGAAAAGAACTCATTGAGTCGATATCAATCTGTTGATCATCCAAGATTGCTTAAGATGAATTGTCAGAATCCTTCTGAGTCTGATATCAATCTTTTAGCTCCTCGTCCAAAGTTACTTATGAAGATACAGACTCCCTCTAGATCTAATCTTCTTTTTCCTGCAAGAGCATCTCCAGAAAAGATCAAGACAAATAGCTCTTATAGTACGTATAGAAATACAGATGAGAGAGAGACTATAATGAGTAGATAAATGTAATATTCAAAGATAATAAATACTTATCTGCACATCAACATCCTTGACACAAGTTTCTTCAATGAAGGTCCATATACATAAAATCATAAACACCTGATCATATTATTTGAGAGACATCTCCCATTTGAATTATCTCCCCACACTAAGCATGGAAATGTAACATTGGTTATTATTCTCCCCCCACAATGTACAATTCCCACTCTTATATCTTTGAACAATTCTCATGTCTTCTTATGAAATGACATGATTTATCCAAGAGAGGTGACACTATACAATTGATAATTTATTTATAGAAAGAGACACCCTTCCTTGAATGCATGCTTCTTTGTTATTGCTTGACCACGATCATAACAAATTAATATATCTCTCTATTGAAAGTCACTTTCAGGAATTTCACATAGACCTGTACATATTCCATCATAACTTTTTCAATAAATACTTTCTCTCTAATCTCTTTGGTGATATTATTTTAAATTAGGTTTTCACAAACATTTTTGAAAGTTAGAAAAATCCAACGTTGCATTTGTGTGATATGGTTCTTTTACCGAGACTATATTTTCTGAGACAGTCACTCATTCACCATCAACAAACTACTCTCTTACATTTACAGTCTGTCTCTGATACCATGTTAAGTTTTTGGATAGCTACAAATGTAATGAATCCCCCTACTATTATAAGGGTGGGGCTACCAATGATGCCATGAGGAGATCTCTTCCGCTCGCTGAAGGCCCTCCATTCAAATAGTAGGGACTCTATTTTGTATGTATTTTCCAAATTCAAAAATCTCTCTTTCATTTATATTGGGAATGAGGATAAGAGAGACATGTCCCTTCACGGGACATGTCTATTCATTATTGTTTACAAGAAAGGACATACCTCTTCCCATTAATTATAATTTAGTCAATTTTATAATGTTTCATCAATCAATTATTAATTAAGAATAATAATATAATAATATAATATTAAATATTAAATTTCATATGATTAATAATAATATAACAAATATATTATATTATTATTAATCAACATATATTATATGTATTCTAATGATCATACGACTAAAGCTACAAACATTAACAAAAACTCGAGCAAGACCCCTTCCCCAATAATGAAAAAAAACTCTCAAATAGATTTCCAAGAGTTGTGTTGGTTGGGAACCAACTCCCAACCAATTTTTGACTGATGGGATAATAAAAAAACCCTATTATAAATAACATAACTAAGGTAATTTTCCCTCACTTAAAATATTATAATAAATATACTTATGCACACACACAAATATATTATTATAAATCAAATATAAATCCAATCTTAATTCAAGACCTCATAAAGAAGAATATTATTAATCAACGAAATATAATAATAATCAGGGCATTAACCAACAAGATCCAAAATGACCAAAATACAAATAATACTCAAGAGATCAAACAAGACAAGTCAAAAGGACAAATGTCCATAACATGGAAATAACCCCAAAATACATTAATGATCTAAGGGTGGCCAATCAAGTCAAATACATACACCCTTCTCATAAGATCAAACATAATCTAATGGTACCATAGTTACATCTTTAAATCCTTTCAAAAGTATATATAACCTATCCACATTATTAATAATATAATAATTAAGGGTACTTTACTTTACCTTTATATATATATGATGCAGCAACTTTCAGAGGTCATAACTTTTGACTCGGATGTGGGTTTTTGCTGAAATTTTACAGGCAGATGCGCGAGGAAGAGTTATTGGAAATTCCAACTAAGATAGCTCTATTGGTGTCTGTTTCAACATCTTTACAGGAGCCTAAAGTTTCATCTCGACCTCCAAAATTAACTTTTTCTATTTCTTTCCAGTTTTTTGAGTTTTGCTTTTGTAATAAATCTGAAATCGTGTTTTCGATTTCGTGGATTAGTTGGTAATTCATCTTGCCTTAGTTGAGAGATTTTCTTGGGAAAATTTGAGATTCTTAGGATGAGTTTTAAAAGTTACCAAAAATGGAAAAATCTATTTTTCTCCAAAATCTGCCAAATATGGTAATTTTTGGAATTGTAATAAGTAGGAGTTTTCTTTCATTGTAGGGGAAAGGTAGATTGGACGCAGTTCATGAGAATTTGAGGTTCTGTTATTCTGGCATTGTGTTATTTTCTCAAAATTGTTGTTTATGAGGTTTTGGGCTACATCATTTGGTATCAGAGCAGGAAGATGGCTGGGAGAGGAAGAGGCAGTGGAAGAGGAGGTGTCACACCGATGCAAAGATTAATGTTGGATATGTAGAGGCAGATTGAAAGACTCAATGAGTGATTGGATAATCAAGGCATACAAAGAGGGAATGAATCTGATGAAGAGGGAAACCGAGGAGGTGCTGACCAAAATGAAGAAAATATAGAAGAAAGACTGGAAGAAATGAACTATGAAGATAGAGTTCTCAGGGCTTTAGAAGGAAGAAGTGAATCAATCAAGATTGACATTTCAGACTATGCTGGTAGTCTTAAGCCAGAAGAATTAATAGACTAGCTAAACGAGATGGGGAATTTTTTTGAATGGAAGCCTATGACAGAAGAAAAGAAGATGAAGTTTGCATGCACAAAATTAAAAGGACATGCATTGATATGGTGGGATCACCTCCAGAAGGAATGAACTAGAAAGGAAAAGGAAAATATTAAGACATGGAGAAAGATGGAGAAAAAGCTCAAAGAAAAATTCTTACCCATGGATTATTCACAAACTCTCTTTTGGAGGTTCCAGAATTTGAAGCAAAACTTTTCTTCGGTGCAAGACTATACAAATGAATTCTACAAGCTATCCATGCACATAGATCACGAAGAAAATAATGAGAAGATGGCTGCTAGATATATGAATGGCCTAAATTTCTCCATCCAAGATGAATTGAGCATGCATCATGTTAACAGTATGGAGAAGGCTACCAATTATCTCTAAAAGCTGAAGAAAAATAGAATAGGAATAGAGGTGGTCAAAGGGGTACCTCAAATCCATTTTGGGGAGGTTCTAGTAATGGTCGAGGAGAACCTTATCAAGGGTTTGAAAAAAACACAGATGCTAGGCAAGATCCTTCAAATCAAGAAAGAGAAAGAGGGTTTCAGAGAGGATGAGGCTATGAAAGCGGAAGAGGCTGGGAAAACCAGAGAAGGCCTTTCACTTGTTTTATGTGTGGAGAAGAAGGATACAAATCCTTTGAATGCTCAAATTATAACATGCAAGAAATAAATCAAGGAGGATAGCCTAGAGTGAACTTGGTTCAGATAGAATTTATAGCAGCATGAGAAGAACAATAAGTCCTACCAGACGTGGGAGAAAGTCTCATGATGAGGAGATCGATGATCATTCCAAAGAAGGAAGAAGTCCCTGAAACACACTTTGATGATTCGTGGCTTCAAACCAACATCTTCAGAACTAGATGCACTTCAGGTGGAAAGGTAAGCCAGGTTATTATTGATGGGGGTAGTTGTGAAAATATGGTAGCTAAGGAAATGGTAGAGAAATTAAATCTGCAATGTGAGAAACATCCACATCCTTACCGTATTGCATGGTTTAAGAAAGGAAATGAGGTTACTGTTGATAAAAGATGCTTGGTTAGTTTTACTATAGGAAAAATATGTAAGGATGAGATATGGTGTGATGTTATTCCTATGGATGCTTGTCATATTTTGTTGGGAAGGCCATGGCAGTATGATAGAAAGATCACGCATGATGGAGAAAAAAATACATATAACTTCTAGAAGGATGGCTCTAAAGTGACTCTCTTACCACTTAAGGATGAGAGGAAGAATGAGACCATGTTGTTTGTAAAGGATGTTGTCAAAGAAATGAAGGTGACAGGTTGCTACTATGCATTGGAAGTAAAAAGGGGTGAAAAACTAGAAAACATAGTACCACATGATGCAGTAAAGATACTAGAAGAATTTACTGATGTTATTCCAAATGAACTACCTGACGGTCTCCCACCAAAAAGGGATATACAACACCATATTGATTTTATTCCTGGAGAAACTCTTCCTAATCA
Source organism: Thuja plicata (assembly GCA_018584345.1). Lineage (NCBI taxonomy): Eukaryota > Viridiplantae > Streptophyta > Pinopsida > Cupressales > Cupressaceae > Thuja > Thuja plicata. The sequence continues at coordinate 3,424,273 of MU227643.1, read as the reverse complement.
AGCAACTTATTGAATGAACCCCACACAACATACAGAGCTTAACAAGCAAGTAACAAAACTAATTGAGAAAGGCCTGGTTAGAGAAAGCATGAGCCCATGTGCTATGCCCGCATTGCTAACTACAAAGAAGGATGGAACATGGAGGATGTGTACTGATAGTAGAGCAATTAATAAGATCGCTATCAAGTATCAGTTTCCTATTCCTCACATAGAGGATATGATGGATGAATTAGCAGAGGCCAAATACTTCAGCAAGATTGATCTATGAAGTGGATACCACCATATTTGAATTTGTGAAGGGGATGAGTGGAAGAAAAATTTTAAGACTAGGGATGGCTTGTATGAATGGATGGTTATGCCATTTGGGCTTTCTAATGCACCAAGTACATTCATGAGATTGATGAATATTGTTTTACGATTCTACATTGGTATTTTTGTTGTAGTTTATTCTGATGATATCCTGATTTATAGAAAAAACAAAGGAGAACACCAACAACACTTGAGAATCATCTTGAGTGTACTAAGGAAAGAGAAGCTCTATGCAAATTTAAAAAGTGCAGATTCATGCAAAATAGTTTGACTTTTCTGGGCTTTGTCATTTCTGGAGATGGTGTTCAGATGGATCCAGAAAAGGTCCAGGAAATCCTAGAATGGCCTAGTCCATCCAACATAATAGGGGTCAGGAGTTTTCATGGATTAGCAACCTTCTATAGAAATTTTACTCAAAATTTTAGCAGTATTGTCGCGCCCATAATAGATTGTACAAAAGGAAAGGAATTCACATGGACAACAAATGCTGAAGAAAGTTTCCAGTTCTTGAAGAAAAAGGTAACTGAAGCTCCTATATTGGCACTTCTAAATTTTGATAAGGTATTTGAAGTAGACTGTGATGCTGTTAGAGTAATCTTTAGTAATTACTCTTTAGTGCTTAAGTTTCACTTAGGCATTTTCTATTTCTGATAGTTTCCCTTTTAGGGTTTCGGTATCCTTTATAAGGAATCACCGCTTTACTTTTCATCAAGGAGATCATTTTGTAATTCATTATTGTGTTAATAGAAGATTATTTCTGTCACAATGGATTTGCAGTCTCTGGCCTTTTGGCCGCCATAGATCCTTCTATCTTCTGTCTTTTTTCTTCTGTTTATGTAATAGCTATGCATGCAGGTGTTCTTGGGAAGATTGCAGTTTAGCAATACTAACATGGTATCAGAGCCACTCTGCAGCTGGCTGTTCGTTCTTTGTTGAAGCAGCGAGGGTTTGAAGCTTTTAGAGGCTTTTCCAGCTTTTGTTTATTGGTTTTGGGGGGTCTCTATTTTTTGAGGCATTTTGGACCCAAACGGACACTGCCATTGCATCCAGAAGGCCCAAAAACCCCAGAATCCATATAAGGTTTGTCCGATTTGGACACCGGGGCATCTGGAGAATTTTTTCGGCCTCCTACAGGCCGTACGGGCACAAATTTAAAAAAAAACTAAAAAAAAAACATTGTTTTAATTTTTTTTATGCGCGCACAGTGCAAAATTTTTTGGGCGCCGCTGCGCCACCGCAGCCGGTCGGTGGCCGGTCGCCCACCCAGCCCGCACCGTGGTTACTCCGGCTTGCGCCGCCTGTTCAACACGGCCCCGACCCACTACGCCCTCCGGCCGCTCTGCCGCGCCGCCCCGGGCTCCACCGCCAGCGGCCCCCCCGCTTCGGCCCCCGGTAGACTTTGCATTGGCGTCGCCCCGCCGGCTGAGCGCTCGACAGCGTCGCTCCGCCTGTTATCAGCGCCGCTCCGCCAGCCCCCGAGGGATTTTATTGCTCACCCCTGGTCATATGCGGGCCCAATGGCCAGGGTTAAGCCCTCGGCACGTGCCATGCGCCCGGGGGGCCAAATTGTTTAGCCCCTGGGGGCATTTTGTAACCCTTTTTGGCATTTTGGGGGTACCTGGGATTTTTTCGCTCTACAGGGAGCATACAGGGGTATTTTTCTGACTTCCATATACCATCGGAAAGCTCTTTCTGAGCACTTTCTGATGGTGGAGGTTAGGGTTTTTGGTTCCACTGTTTTGATAGTGTTTTTTTCTGTTGAAGTCTGATGTCTCTTTTTTCCTTCCAGGAGTCATATCTGGCTCATCCGGACTCTGTTTTTGGCAAACAAGATATCGTCAGAAAGCTGGTTCAGTGTGCTATTCAGTAGCAGAGGTTATTTTCTATATTCTGCTCTAGGTTTTCACTCCTCCGCGTTTGGCAGTTTATGCCCTCTGGTGGTGTGCTTGGTTCTACAGGTCTGGGGATCTCTTCTTCTGAGTTCATAGCTCACTCTTCTTTCTGAATTTTGAGCTTGCATGCTCCTTCTGTTGCATCATTGTTCTGTAAATGCACTGAGATAAAGTGCCTCTTCTACATTTCTGGGATCTTGTACATCTTGTTCGGTTGATGTACTCGCACTATGTTATAAAGTGCCATGGGGGGATTATAATGCATTTTCCGCTTTAGGCACATCCACTTTTGTCAAGTGAGTGTACCTTCTACAACATTAGCCCATGTAGTGTGTCTATGACACCACCCTTTATCCTGTGTGTGTGCTTTTGTTGCACTGTTGGTGTTCCTGGTTCTTCTTCTGCAGCTATCTCTGGTACTGCATTTCAGTGTTCCTGTCACCTCTCCCAGTTCAGCATTATGGGGGGGGGTTCACCTATTGGTTCTATTGCTTCCTGGTTTGATTGATCAGCTCTTCAGACACTTGTCTTCTCTACCTGGTCATGCACTTTAGTGGGGGTTCTAGCAGTATCTTCTGATAGAGTTTTCAGACATGCTTCAGAGATGCTTCTTGCTCTTTTCTTGTTCCTTTCTCTGGGACATCTTTTCCCTAGATTGAAGGCTTGTTTCCTTCATCTAGTTTGCTTTCTTGTTTGGGTACCTGATCAGGCCTAGTTGCCGGGACCCATCTTTTCTGCTTTCTGCA
>MU227643.1:3398784-3413760 GCA_018584345.1 Thuja plicata | reverse complement strand
TTGTTGCAAGGTGTGCACCCTTGGTCTTTGTCAGTCCATGCAGCGGTTGGTGACAAGCATTTAATAGCCTCGTGTCGATTCTATAAGTCTAGTGTTTGTATTGGGCATTACTAGTTTGAGCTTTTGGTGCAACAAAAACCACACAATCTAACACACACACACACATATAATTTCAAGGTGTGCACCCTTTGTCTTGGTTATTCCATGCAGTGGTTGGTGACAAGGGTTTAATAGCCTCCTATCGATTCTCTAATTCTACTAGTTGTATCGGGCATTAATAGTTCAAGATTTTGGTGTAACGATAACCACCCAATCTAAGATTATATATTATATATATTGATGTAACAAACCTAGGCTTTCTCTCTACCCTATTCTTCTCTAGGGTCTCCTTATGCCAACTCACTGGCCTAGTAGGGTTCTATGACCAACCTTACACTCCTTAGGTATCTTCACACAAGATCCTAACCTTTCGCCTAGTGTACACCAATTGCACTGATCAAGAATACTCCATTATGCAACACAAACTAACTAGGTCTTTCCTAGTCTCAATCTTCAACAATTGCATCAATTATTCTTAGGAATTAGCTCCATGGAAGGATAGGTCAACAAGACCTCCACTGGTTCCATTTGATCCCCTGCATACACCATTCACAAACACATTACAATTGAGTGCTTCAAAATGCACCTTTCTCACCCCAAATAGGGCTACAAGCCAATTAGGCCTTTTTCTAGCCTTTTTGAAGATAACTTGAAATTTTCCCACATAAGCCTCCAAAAGGGTTTATGATTTAAACACCCTTTATCGGGTACCTTGAGATTTCCAAGATCTCCAATCCTCAAGTTGTCCGTACAACCCTTCCTACAATCATGCCTTAAAATCAGGGTTTTAGAGCTTATTGACAGTCTGAACAAAAGTGTATTCTTTCAACACACAAAATAACTCCTCCAACATTCTCCTTGAAATTGGGGGTCCTTTACACATTACTCTATCCCTCCATGAGCTTTGGTTGAAGTCACCAATGCATTCAACCCTCATTACAACATTTGCAATGTATCTTAGTCCCTAGCCATTCACAGCAGGCTTGCCTAGGGCATCATTATAAAATTAGTAAAACCAATTTCTTGGGCCCCTCCTTTTGTACAAATAATGTACATGGAGTCTCCTCACCCATGCCAAGAGCCCGTACAGAACCTATGGTGGAAAGTTGAGTTAAGACTGCATTTGTCCAACCTGCCTGGTTCAGACTAGCTACAGGGAAAAACACAAAGAATTTAACTAAACCAATACAAAAACTTAAACTTAACAAAAGAACCCCACATAGAATCTAAGGATAACCTTCTATACATTAATAAATAGTTATAGAATGTAATCTAATCCATCTAATCACTGAAATCAAGAAAATTCACTAAATTGCTCTGGAAATTGCACACACAGAAAATCTTGTATATTCAAATTGTTCACCAACCTTGCTTACAGGTCAAGGAAGGCCTCTTATACTTGTCCCCATCCCTAATCCAATGGTTTCAGATATTTACAATAACCATTTGGGTGAAAATGCTCTTCTTGCATAATTGTTGTCAATGTTGTCAATGACAACATTGACAATTTTGATAACTTTCCACAATATTTGGAAATCCAATCTAAACCTTTTTCTAAGACCATGAACATATCATAATAGACTTAGGTATACCATTCCTAACTCCCTTAGGTCCTAAAACACTTTCTTTCTAAATTTGACCCCTATGTGCTTGATTCACATCATTGCCACAACATTGGCAATTTGGGTCCATCTTGACATTTGTCTCCTAAAATACCAAAAAAACTTGTAAAGACCTTCCCTAAAGACCTAAGACACACCATAGGAAACCTATAGTCCTATTATTCAACTAGTGGTCTGGCTAGAACCACTACAAGCCAAAAGAACTCTAGAAGCCCTAGGTCACCAAAGAGCCTTACCTAGGTGCTCCTGCACCATACTCCCCCACAAAGGGAAAGTCAAGTCACTCTTGTAGACAATAAAGAGTCAGGAATGCCCAGCTTCTTAAAGTCATATTTTTCAATCCATGAAGCCTTTGATTTAGGTCTATCTTTCCACTTGATAAGGTGTTCCATACACACCTTGTGTCTAGTTGTCTTTTGCACTCTTGAATCCAAAAATCCCTTAGCTATCAATTATTGTTTGGTAGACACCACATCAAGGTCTACATCACTCTTAATTCCTTGATTATGTTGACGGATCTCAATCAATGGGCCTTTAAAATGAACTAGGTCCTACACATTGAAAGTAGAAGAGATATTCAAATCAGAAGGTAAATCTATCTTGTAGGCATTAGACCCATATTTAGCTAGGCCTTTGCATGGTCCTATTCTCTTCATCTACAACTTAGTAGGGACTCCCTTCTGCATTCTTGACTTGTTCAAATGAACCATGGCATAGTCTTCTACTTGAAATTGGATATCTTTCCTCTTCTCATCTCCTTTTCCCTTCAACTTTTGTTGACTGTCATGTATAGTTTTCTTGACCTACTCTTGGATCTCCTTCATAGCGTGGGTGAAGTCCTCAACATGCCCACTATTGTACTCCCTTCCTCCAAGATTCCTAAGCTCACAAACTCCCCTAGGATGCATCCCATAAACTATTTCAAATGGGCTTTTCCCTGTCATCTTGTTCCTACTGTCATTATAGGCATACTCTGCCTGAGGTATGACTACATCCCATCTCTAACTATATTCTTTGGTTAGGCACCTCAATAGGTTACCCAACACCCTGTTGACCACCTTAGTTTGACCATTAGTCTGAGTATGGTATGCTGATCCAAAAGATAAGTTTGTACCCAATCTGTTCCATAATGTTTTCCAAAAATGGCTCATGAACTTAACATCCCTATCAGATACAATGCTTAAGGGTAGTCGGTGAATCCTTACAACTTCTTTGAAGAACATATAAGCTATGTGACTAGCATCACTAGTAGTCTTGCATGGAATGAAATGCCCCATCTTGCTAAATCTGTCAACTACTACATATATACTATCATAGCCTTGCTTAGTCTTTGGGAGACCCACTATGAAGTCCATGCTCACACACTCCCATGGTCTATTTGGGATAGGTAGGGATTGATACAAGCCTGCATTGCTACTACCCCCCTTTTCCCTCATGTATACTACACACTGTTCCACATATTTAGTGACATTCTTTGTCAACTTAGGCCAATGATAAAACCTTTGTACTAACTCCAAGGTCTTTTTTACACCAAAGTGTCCACTCATAGATCCAATATTCTTTTCTTGTATGAGATTCATTCTCATAGAACCCCTTGGCACACATAATTGGTTTCCTCTGAATAACAGTCCATTCTGCAATGTGAACTCAGAGAATTTTCTATGGAAGTGGTTTTGAAAATCATGGCACACTTGATATGCCTCACCAAAATATTCATATGCTTGATAGAGGTCCTTAAAACTCTCTATGCCTATACTATTCAACTGAACTTCTTGGACTGTCAAGAGTCTCCTACTCAGTGCATCAACAACTTTATTCAACTGACCCTTCTTATGCTTGATGGTAAATGTAAAGGCTTGGAGATATTCCATCCATTTTAGATGCCTATTACTCAACTTCTCTTGTGTATTGATGTAGCTAAGGGCCTGATTGTCAGTAAACACCACAAATTCCTTAGGTAAAAGATAGTGTCTCCACTTTCTTAATGACTGCACTAGAGAATATAATTATAGGTCATAAGAAGAGTATTTCTTCTTAGCTTCATTCAGCTTCTCACTAAAAAAGCCCAATGGTCTGCCCTCTTGACTTAACACACCTCCTACTGCTATGCCACTTGCATCACATTCAATAGTGAATAACTTATCAAAACTAGGAAATATTAGGATAGGTTGTGTAGCTACTTGCCTTTTCAACATTTCAAATGAATTCCCACCTTCTAAGTTCCATCTAAACTTAGCCTTAATTCCACCCTTAATAGTCTCCAACAATGGTGCACATATACCACTAAAATTCCTAATGAATTCCTATAAAATTGAGCTAGGCCATGGAAACTCCTTACCTCAGTTGCTGATGTAGGTGGTGGCCAATTTAGTATAGATGACACCTTGTCTTGGTCCATCTTCAAGGATCCCTTGGATACCACAAATCCCAAGTAGACAAGCTCTTGATTGAGAAACTCACACTTCTCCAAATTAATGGCTAGTTTCTCTTCATGCAACTTCTTCAACACTGATTCAACATGCTTGATGTGGTCTTCCTTTGTTCTTCTATAGATCAATATGTCATTGAGATATACCACCACAAACTTACTTGTGAAGTCCTTAAGAACTTCATTCATGAGCCTCATGAATGTGATAGGAGAATTTGTGAGGCCAAATGGCATCACAAGCCATTCATACAACCCAACAGCTATTTTGAATGCTATCTTCCACTCATCTCCCTCCTTGACCCTTATCTGACGGTAACCACTTTTCAAATCCAACTTGGTAAAGTACATTGCCCCTCCAAGACAATCCATAAGATCTTCTATCCTGGGTATTGGAAACCTGTATCTTATGGTGATTCTTTTAGTTGCCCTTGAATCAGTACATAGCCTCCATTTTCCACCTTTCTTTGATGCTAACACCACAGGGACTGCACATGGGTTAATACTCTTTTTAATCAAGCCTTGATCCAATAATTCTTGGACTTGTCTAGCTACCTCTAAATTTTGGTCAGGGATTAGCTTATAAGCTGCTTTATTAGGTAATGAGGCACCAGGTATGAAGTCAATTTGATGACTAATCACTCTCTTAGGAGGTAAAGTTGCAGGAGTCCCATCACTGACTATATCATTGTATTTGTCAAGTAGAGTCTGAATCTCCTTGGGTACTATCTCCTTAACTATCTTTTCTTCCTCCTTGGGCTTTAAAAAAATGGCATACCCTGCACTTGCCTTTTCCTTGATATCTTTTACAAACTCCTTCCCACTACAGAATAACATAGTAGGAGTCTTAGACTGTGGCTCTTCATCCTCCAATAAAGACTGTATTTTAAATGTCTTACCATTCTTCTTAAAGGATATGGAATTCTCTTTTCCATGATACACTACCTCTCTATCATATTTCTAGGGTCTTCCTAACAATAAGTGGCAAGCATCCATTGGGAGGATGTCACAAAGTAATTTATCCTTGTAGCCTGCTATATATAACTCTACCCATGTTTGCTCATTTACTAACACACTATGTCCCTTATTAAGCCAAGTCACTTTGTAAGGGTTCACATGGGGTATCTTGGTTAATTTCATCTTAGTAATTGCCTCCTCTGATATTATATTATCAGTAGATCCAGAGTCTACTATCACCTTGCAGACTTTTCCAAGGATCTTACATCTGATCCTAAACAATGCCCTCCTTTGCTTAGGCTCATCCTTCACTGGTTGCCTAATTAATACCCTTCTAAACATTATATTCTCACCCATCTCATAGTCTATATGATCAACATCAGGTGCCTTGACACTAGAAGTGTCTCCTTGAACATAAGCTACCCTCTTGTCACTATTGGATGCAGTAGGCTTATCAGGACACCTATATGCTGGATGACCAGTCTGTCCACAATTATAGCATTTCATATTTTCAAAATAGGAGTTGTTTCTACCTCCTCTCCCATTATTGGATCCACTCTGATTACCTCTACCTCTGCCATAACCACCTCTTGGTGTGGATTCATTGGTGTTCTCTGTCAATCTATTTTCACCTTGGCTTCTTTGTTCACTGCCCTTGCCTTGGTAACCTCCTCTCTATCCTCTTTGGTCTCTTCCTCTGCCTCTACCTTTCAGATTAGAGTCACTCTTATTTATATTCTTCTCTTCAACCTTGAGAGCTAGTTGTTGACATCTCTAAATAGTAGTGGGAGTCCACAAGATAATCTCTTCTTGGATGTTCCACTTCAAACCACCTAGATACCTAGCCAATCTGACTGGCTCTTCTTCTTCTTTCTTTGACCTAAGATAGATTCTTTGGAATTCCTCTATATAGGAGGCTACATCCATATCTTTCTACTTCAATCCTTGTCTCCTTCTATGGAGTTGGATCTCATAATCTTCTGGTAAAAATTTCTTTTTCATCTTAGTTACCATTGCTTGCCAATTTGCTACAGGTTGCTTCCCAAGTCTAACTCTCTCATCCTGTAGGTACTTCCACCATGTTAGGGCTGATCCCCTAAGCCTTGACTCAGCCACCTTAACCTTTTGTGCATTTGTTATGCCTTCACACTCAAAGTGATTCTCCATCCCTTCAATCCAATCCAACACTGTTTCAATTTCCATTTTCCGACTAAACAATGGAATACCTTCTAAGGATTTACCACCCAATGCCTTGATGGCTTTCAAGAATGGTTCCTGTTCCATCACAGGTTCTAGTTCAGGGATAATATCATCCTCTTCAACCTTCTACTTCCCTCTATCACTCATTTCACCTTCTCTACCTTGGTCTCTTGCATCCACTACTTCCTGTAGTTTTATCTTCTTATCTTCTAGGGCCTCTTCAAGGAGTCTATTCCTATCCTTTTTTTCATCCATGTCCTTAGATAACTCTACATTTTTTACCATGTCTATGGAACCACAAGATTCCACCTCTGACTTATACAATCCCAAATCTTTTGGGGCTTTGATACCACTCTGATGTAACACACCTAGGCTTTCTCTCTACCCTATTCTTCTCAAGGATCTCCTTAGGAAAAATCACTAACCTAGTAGGGTTCTATGACCAACCTTACACTCCTTAGGTATCTTCACATAATATCCTAACCTTTCACCTAGTGTACACCAATTGCACCGATCAAGAATGCTCCATTTTACAACACAAACTAACTAGGTCTTTCCTAGTCTCAATATTCAACAATTGCATCAATTATTCTTAGGAATTAACTCCATGAAAGGATAGGTCAAAAAGACCTCCACTGGTTCCATTTGAACCCCTGCATACACCATTCACAAACACATTAAAATCAAGTGCTTCAAAATGCACCTTTCTCACCCCAAATAGGGCTACAAGCCAATTAGGCCTTTTTATAGCCTTTTTGAAGATAACTTGAAATTTTACCACACAATCCTCCAAAAGGGTTTATGATTCAAACACCCTTTATCAAGTACCTTAAGATTTCCAAGATATCCAATCCTCAAGTTGTCCGTACAACCCTTCCTACAATCATGCCTAAAAATTAGGGTTTTAGGGCTTATTGATAGTCTGAACAAAAGTGTGTTCTTTCAACACACAAAATAACTTATCCAACCTTCTCCTTTGAATTGGGGATCCTTCACACATTAATCTATCCCTCCATGAGCTTTGGTTGAAGCCACCAATGCATTCAACCCTCGTTACAACATTTTCAATGTATCTCAATCCCTAGCCATGCACAGCAGGATTGCCTAGGGAATCATTGCAAAAATAGTAAAACCACTTTCTTGGGCCCCTCCTTTTGTAAAAATAATGTACATGGAGTCTCCTCACCCATTCCAAGAGCCCATATAGAACCTATGGTGGCAAGCTGAGTTAAGACCCCATTTGTCCAACCTGCCTGGTTCAGACCAGCGACATGGCAAAACACAAAGAATTTAACTAAACCAATAAAAAAACTTAAAAATAACAAAAGAGCCCCACATAGAATCTGAGGATAACCTACTCTACATTAATCAACAGTTACAGAATCTAATCTAATCCATCTAATCAATAAAATCAAGAAAATTCACTAAATTGCTCTCGAAATTGCACACACACAAAATATTGTATATTCAAATTGTTCACCAACCTTTATTACAGGTTGAGGAAGGCCTCTTATACTTTTCCCCATCCCTAATCTGATGGTTTTAGATAGTTACAATAATTATTTGAGCAAAAATGCTCTTCTTGCATAATTGTTGTCAATGTTGTCAATGACAACATTGACAATTTTGACAACTTTCCACAATATTTGGAAATCCACTCTAAACCTTGTTCTAAGACCACGAAAATATCATAATAGACTTAGGTAGAACATGCCTACCTCCCTTAGGTCCTAAAACACTTTCTTTCTAAATTTTACCCCTATATACTTGATTCACATTATTGTTACAACATTGGCAATTTGGGTCCACCTTGACATTTGTCTCCTAAAAGACCAAACAAACCTGTAAAGACCTTCCCTAAAGACCTAACACACACCTTAGGACACCTATAGTACTATTATTCAACTAGTGGTTTGGCTAGAACCACTACAAGCCAAAAGAACTCTAGAAGCCCTAGGTCACCAAAGAGCCTTACCTAGGTGCTCCTGCACCATATATATATATATGGATTAAGGTACATATATATGTATATATATACATATATTTACACACACACACACACACACACACATATATGTATTATATATATATAAATTGGTACAGGAGCACTTAAGGTTAGGAACATTTTTATGTAAGAAGTCAAGCTACTGTCCGTTGGTGATGCTTGTCGGCGATGCTTGTTGGTTTCTGTTCGTCGACGATGCTTGTTGGTAGTGTTCGTCAGCGATGCTTGTTGGTGATTTTTGTCGGTGGTTCTTGTCAGTGATGTTGGCCATTGTCTATGTTTTTTGTTGGGGTTAGAAATCGATGATGTTTCTTTTGTTCAGAAAAGTCAACACTGGCGCTCGGTAATGTCAGTTAACGACCTAGGAAATGCGGGATGTGACATTTACGACCAGCTGGGTCAATTGCAATGACTCTCTAGGTGTCATTTTTTCTATAAATGATCAGGGACACCTATTCCTATTTTGGAAGGGTCATTTATTGCTCAATCTGGCTGCCTTTTCAAGGTGGTTGAAGTTGTCCACGAGTATCAGACATTTTGGATGATATTTCGATGGATGTATTTATAGTTGAAAATCTTTTGTAGTTAATATAAATGGATATAGATAGATTAAGAGAGAGAGAAGAGACATGGATCATATCACCCTGTAATAGATTAGTTCTTTTGAATAAAGAAAAGAGAACATCTTTAATGGATTTCATGTGCAATGGGTATTGTTGTGTTCTTCAGGTGAAAACTGTCGGTTTAGCTTGGAGGATGAATCTATCCTAATAGGTTATGTAGCATGAAATAGTAGCTTTATGGTGTAAGCCTAGTCCAAGGCACTTGAGGTGAAAATCTTAGTGACTTCCTCAAGCTAGGGTAAGGTAATACCCTATAAGGTCTGTGCAAGAGACCTTAGAGCAGAGTCAAGCTGACTCTTGGTAGTAATTGGACTTGGGCATTACATTAGATTGGTATCAGAGCAAGTTTGAGAATTGGGCTTGTGTTTTTTGGGTGTGATTTTTAGAAGAGTCCAATATGGTGACCAATGTAGAGCTAGCAAGGAACATGGACGAGCAAAGAGAGGAGAGAAAACTCTTGAAGGAACAAATAGCCAAAATGGCGTACAAGCTGGAAGAAGTGTAGCTTCAAACTACAACAGTGAGTGAAATGATGAGGGAAGCTGATGAGAAGGGTAAACAAGTGGCTAAGGAGGACATGAGCCTAGAGCTAGACCCTATAATTCAAGAAGAACCATTATTGAAAGGATTAAAGGCAATGAGTGGTAAGTCCTTAGAAGGTGTGCCTCTGTTTAGTGGAAAAAAGGTTCCACAATTAATTATGGAATGGATAGAAGGTGTTGAAAATCACTTTGATTGTGATAATATGATCGAAGCCCAGAAAGTTAGAATAGCCAAGACAAGATTGAGGGGAACTACTCTCACTTGGTGAAAATTTTTCCAAGATGAAAGGGAAAAGGGAGGCAATAACCCCATAACCAGTTGGAGAGGTATGGTGGCAAAAGTGAAGGAAACTTATCTTCCTAATGATTATGAAGTGCAACTACATAAGAAAATATAGAATCTGAGGTAGAAATACTTAGAGGTCAGTTCCTATATAGAATAATTCCATAAGCTATGCTTAAGGTCCCATGTGATGGAAGAAGAAAGTTTAAAAGTGGCAAGATATCAGAATGACCTTAAATGGAGCATTCAAGAAGAAATTAGTCTCGTAAGCCCCAAAACTGCCCACCAATACTATCAATTAGCCCTTAAAGTGGAAGAGAAGTTCAAAAATAAGTAGGAACCAAATAGTAGAGGTAGAGGAAGAGACAATAGAGGTCATAGAGAAGGATATGGAGGAAGAAATATTGAAGCTAAGGATCAGAGTGAGAATAAACTCATCAAGAATTAGGGAGAACCTAGTAACACTAGAGGTGGTTACAACAGAGGAAGATGCTTGAATAACAGTTCAAGAGGAAGGAATGATGGCCAAGGAAGAGGATCTTATTTCTATTCTATGAAGTGCTATAATTGTCAATAGCTTGGGCATCCGGCATATCGGTGTCCAACAAAGAGCTCTACTTCCCAAGGAGGAGAGAAAAGAGCTAACTATGTGCAAGAAGAGTCTTCTAGCAAAAAGACTTCAGATATCCCAATAGGATCAGAGATGGGAGAGCATTTGATGGTTCAAAGAACACTCCTAAAAGAGCTTGTCAAAGAAGAGCCAAGCCAAAGAAGATCTTTGTTTCAAGTCAATTGCAAAATAATCGGTAAGGTATGTAAATTTAATAGATTCAGGATCTACTAATAATATTATTTATTTAGAAGCTATTGAGAAGTTAAAATTGACAAGGATTCCTCACACTAATCCTTATAAAGTTACTTGGTTGAATAGAGATCAACATGTAATAGTCAATGAACAAGCTTGGATAGAATTTTCCATAGGGAGATATAAGGATAGAATTTTGTGTGATATCCTACCCATGGATGCATGTCATCTACTATTAGGTAGACCTTGGAAGTATGACCGAAGTGCAGTTCATAATGGAGCTGAGAACTCCTATTCCTTCAAGAAAGATGGAATGAATTTTAGGGTACAGTCAATCTTGGAAGAAGAGAAGGAAGTGAAAAGAGGTCCCAACCTATTGGTGGTTGGTGAGAAGGAATTCTGAAAAACATTGGAAGGAGATGGAGTAGGATTTTCTTTGGTTTTAAAACCAAAAGGTGAGGAGAGGAATGAAAGTGAAGAGTTTCCTTTAGAGATCCAAAGGTTGTTAAATCAATATCAGGCCATAGTTAGTAGAGGTCAACCAACTACCCTACCCCCTGATAGATCTATTAGTCATCAAATTGACTTCATTCCAGGAGCCTCAATTCCAAATAAAGATGCTTATAAGATGACTCCACAGCAAAATGCAGAGATTTCTAACCAAATCCAGGAACTAATTGACCAAGGGTTGATTAGAGAAAGCATAAGTCCTTGTGCTGTTCCCACAGGCTTAGCCCCAAAGAAAGATGGTACTTGGAGGTTGTGTACTGATTCCAGGGCCATAAATAGGATTACTATCCGGTATAGGTTTCCAATACCTAGGATAGAAGATTTGATGGATTTTTTTGGTGGAGCTAGATATTACTCCAAGATAGATCTTAAGAGTGCATACCATCAGATAAGAATTAAAGGGGGAGATGAGTGGAAGATTGCTTTTAAGACTATGGAAGGATTGTATGAATGGCTAGTTATGCCTTTTGGGTTGTAAAATGCCCCAAGCAGTTTTATGAGGTTAATGAATGAGGTTTTGAAGGACTTCATTGGAAAGTGTGTTGTAGTGTACTTAGATGATATCCTAGTGTTCAAAAAAATAAAGAGAATCATCTTAGACATTTGCAATTGGTAATGCAGAGATTGCATGAAGAAAAGTTGACAATCAACTTGGAAAAGAGTGAGTTCATGAAGCAAGAATTGGTATAGCTTGGTTTTGTTATCTCAGAGGGTAACATGAAGATGTATATAAGAAAGTTGGAAGAAATCTTGAATTGGCCTACCCCAAAATCAGCTACGGAGGTAAGAAGCTTCCATGGTTTGGCACAATTTTACCAAAAATTTATCAAACAGTTTAGTGAGATTAGTGCACCTATTTTAGATAGCATTAAAGGAGGTATGAAAGCCAAGTTCCAATGGAATGAGCAGGCTGATGAAGGATTTGAGCATCTGATGAAGAGAATAGCGACTCAACTAATTTTGACACTTCCTAGTTTTGACAAATTGTTTACTATGGAATGTGACGCTAGTAATATTGCTATCGGTGCAGTATTGAGTCAAGAAGGAAAACCTATATCTTTTCATAGTGAGAAACTCAGCGATGCAAAGAAAAAGTATTCCTCATATGATTTGGAATTGTATGCATTAGTGCAAGAACTCAGAAAATGGAGACATTATCTACTTCCTAAGGAATTTATTGTCTTTACCAACAATCAGGCTTTGAGTTTTCTAAGTTCACAAGATAAACTAAGTCATAAGCATATGAAATGGGTGGAATACATCCAAGCCTTTACCTTCACAATAAAGCATAAGAAGGGAGTACAAAATAAGATGGCAGATGCATTGAGTAGAAGGTTACTCACAATGAAAGAAGTTCAGATACGAAGCATTGGTATTGAAAGCTTCAAAGATTTGTATCCAGCAGATGAAGATTTTACAGCAACATACAAGGTATGTCAAGAGTATCAAAATCATTTTCATAGTGACTATTCAGAGTATACTCTTCAAGAAGGTCTTGTATTTAAGGGAGGACAACTTTGTGTACCAAGAGGTTCCATGAGGGAGAATCTAGTACAGGAAAAGCATAATGGTTCCTTAAGTGGACATTTTTGGCTAAATAAGACTCTAGACTTGGTCAAGAGGTATTACTATTGGCCAAAGATGCATCGGGACATCCAAAAGTATGTAGAGACTTGTTTGGTTTGTCAGAAGGAAAAAGGGACTTCATCCAATGCAGGATTGTATCAGTCCCTTCCTATCCCAAATAGACCATGGGAATGCCTTAGTATGGATTTTTATGTTGGGTTACCAAAGACCAAGCAAGGAATGGACAACATCTTTGTAATTGTTGATAGATTTAGCAAGATGGCTCATTTTGTACCATGCAAGACCACACATGATGCTTGTTACATAGCCAATCTATTCTTTAGAGAAGTAGTCTGGATACATGGATTACCTTTTAGTATTGTGTTGGATAGAGACTCCAAGTTTATGAGTCATTTTTGGAAGACTTTGTGGCAGAAGCTCAATACAAATCTTTCTTTTAGCTTAGCCTATCATCCACAAAATGATGGTCAGACTAAAGTGGTGAACCAGAGCTTAGGTAATCTTTTGAGATGCCTTACCAAAGAGTATGGACAATCATGGGATCAGTTACTTGCTCAAGCAGAATTTGCCTACAATGATATAGTTAATAGGTCCACAAGAAAGAGCCCTTTTAAAATAGTGTATGGGATTCATCCCAGGGGTATCTATGATTTAAGGGATCTTGGTAACAATCTAGAGTGGAGTGGGTATACTAAAGATTTTTCTCAATCCATGAATTAGTTAAAGTAGCCTTGATAGAGAGTACCACTCATGTCAAGTAAAAGGTAGATGCAAGGAAAAGAGATCTTCAATTTCAGGTTATGGTGCACCTCAACAAGGCAAGGTTGCAGAAAGGAGTTCCAAGTAAAATTTAGATGAGGAAGATAGGCACTTGTGAAATATTGTCAAAGTATGGATCTAATGCTTATACAATTGATCTTCCTGCAGACATAGGATTATCTCCTATTTTCAATGTGGCAGATTTGGTGTCCTATAAAGGTCCCATTCCAGAAGGAGATTCTGATCTCATAGGAGATAATGAGGATATCAAAGCACTTAAACTTATTGTTACACTACAACTAAAAGTAGACATGATTCTAAATTCTAGAGTTTCCAAGCAGACTAGACGAAAGACCTATATGGAACATCTGGTCAAATGGAAAGACAAAGTTGATTCATAGGCTACTTGGGTACATGAAACTGATTCTAAGAAGTCAGGCATCAATCCTAACTTACTCCAATCACCTGGAAGTTGATTTATTTTTTTTTGGGGAGTATGGTGTAGGAGCACCTAAGGTTAGGAACATTTTTACATCAGAAGTCAAGCTACTGTCTGTCGGTGATGCTCATTGGTGATGCTTATTGGTTTCTATTCATCAGTGATGCTTGTTGGTAGTGTTTGTCAATGATGCTTGTTGGTGGTGTTTGTTGGCGGTGCTCGTCGGTGATGTCAACCGTTGTTTATGTTTGTTGTCAGGGTTAGAAACTGATGATGTTTCTTTTGTTTAGAAAAGTCAACACTGGCACTTGGTAATGTCAGTTAAGGATCCATGAAATGTGGGATGGGACATTTGTGACCAGCTGGGTCAATTGCAACAACTCTCTACATGTTTTTTTTTCCTAAAATGATTAGGGACACTTGTTCCTATTTTGGAAGGGTCATTTATTGCTCAATCTGGCTGCCTTTGTAGGGTGGTTGAAGTTGTCCACGAGTATCATATATTTTGGGTGATATTTTGATGGATGTATATATAGATGAAAAGATTTTGTAGTTAATATAGATGGATATAGATAGATTAAGAGAGAGAGAGAGAAGAGACATGGATCATATCACCCTGTAACAAATTAGTTCTTGTGAATAAAGAAAATAGAACATCTTTAATGGATACCATGTGCAGTGGGTATTACTGTGTTCTTCAGGTGAAAACTGTTGGTTTAGCTTGGAGGATGAATCTATCCTAATAGGTTCTATATCATGAAATAGTAGCTTTACAGTGTAAGCCTGGTACAGGACACTTTAGGTGAAGATCTTAGTGACTTCCTCAAGCTAGGGTAAGGTAATACCCTATAAGGTTTATGCAAGAGACCTTAGAGCAGAGTCAAGCTGACTCTTGGTAGTAACTAGACTTGGGCATTACATCATAATTAGAAGGTGTGTACACTTGGTCTTGGTCAGTCCATGTAGTGGTTGGTGACAAGGTTTTAACAACCTCCTATCGATTATGTAAGTCTGCAGGTTGTATCAGGCATTAATAGTTTGAGATTTTGGTATAACGATAACCACCCAATCTAACAATTGGTATTAAGGTCCATGCATAGCCTATATATATATATATATA
>MU227643.1:3365813-3386827 GCA_018584345.1 Thuja plicata | reverse complement strand
TATATATATATATATATATATATATATATATATATATATATATAAGTGATTTCATAAAACTAATCTTGCTATTAATATTACTTGATTACAAAAAAATAGGAGAGGAAAACAGATTTTATTGGGGAATCCATTTCAACTTTATGTAAATAAATAAGCATAAATAGGGTAGCATAAATATGTACCATGACAGATTTTTAAATTACTAATGTATATACATGATTCTAGTAACAGATTTGTGCATGTTTCTATAACCTTTTTATTTACTCCTAATTCTTTCTTATTTCATTTTTTTGCAATATTAAGGAATATATAATAAAAAGATTTGTACAATGTCTACCTCAACATTAGAAAAAAAAATTATTTAGTCAAAATCCAAATACAAATACATGGAATTATCAACACTAAAAGTTTCTTACAAATAGGTTTTCAAGAAATACATAAATCAGCCACATGACTTTAAACAATACTCTCATCTTCTTGCATATAATTAGACAAAAGATCATGGATTTTCACTTGTACATAGTAAATAGGTCTCTTTTTCCCCCTAGTTCATTCCAAGCTTCAAAATATGGCTCCAACTTCAAATCTGCAATATAAAACAAGAGACACAAGAAACCATGGGCTACTCTCCACCCAACCTAGGCCTCTTATGAGGCCACCCCCGAGCTTGGGGAACCAAACAAAGGTGGGTAAAAATCATGCAAAAAACAAACAATAAAAGAGAAGCATGAAGAACTCACATAAACTCCCATTCCCAAAGGCTTTCACAATGGATCCCTCAAAGATCCTATATGGGGTGAAGTGGACCAAGTACCCAAGGGAGGAGGCCAAACCCAACATTTAAAATGCAAGCCCTCACATGGCTTCCCAAACGCTTCCCTTCTTATTATCAACCAAGAAAAACAACATACCCTTATGACCCCCAAATGAAATAACAATAAGGGAGGCTTCATGGAGCCCATACTTCATGCTTTTTCCCTCTCCTCCTTGAGGAGAGACTCTACACCAAGGGCTGTCAAAACTCCTCTGCCCCCAAGGCTACTCTTCCCTCCCAAGGGTGAGTGAGCCTTAAAAACTCCCATTAACAACATGTACAAAGAAAACAAAATAAATGCATTGCGATAACATCAACATAACCATAACAATAAGATCATAGCTCCAATAAGCCCATAAAACATAAGAAACACCCATCCTTTGCAAGATCAACATAAAATAATAAGAGAGAGAGAGTTGCAACAAGTCCACCAACCTAGAATCCAAGCTTAAAGAAAGATAGTTGTAGAAGATCTCCCTTTTAGCCTAATTCCTTCTTGCAAGATCACCAACTCTAGCTGTGTCTCTAAGTTAGAGAGTGGGTGTTCAAACTCTCCAACATGGAGAGTTCCCACTAAAAGGCCACTAGAAAATTCATGGGGAGAAGGAAATCCCTCCAATTGGTCCCTCTTCCCTAAACACTTACACCTTACTAAAAATAGATCCAAAAAGGGGAACTCTTAAAAGGTGAATAATGTCGTAGCACAAAGATGGAAGGGTGGTCTTACCAAAGTCAAGCCTCACAAGAGTTGATTTTCGTCCAACTCAGGAAACCAACTTTTTGGAAGGGTCAAATGGTCAACCAGAGGCTATCCTAGGGTTAAAATAGCCCTTAACTATTGGTATAACAAGCGGGCTACCTAAAAATGACCCCAACACACCCCTAGACACTTTATAACCCTCCAAAAGTCCACTTTAAGAGTAATTTCGAAATCCCAATGAGATAAACACACCCCCATCTCTCAAACCAAGGTATGCATATGGGGATTCACTAATGTACTAATCTAGGTAGGTGGACAACCATTCCCAAGTTGACATGTCATGGCCTTAAGTACAAAACACAAGTGTCAAATGACACATACAACATTCACACATCACTAGGCCAAGTCATATCCACTTAGGCAAAACTCACAAAGAAATAAGAAATACATTTAACGATTACATTTTCAAAATCAACCAAATACATTTACAAATTAAATTACAAAATAACGAGGTCTTGTCTTTCATTAGACGTGAACTTGGCTCAAACTGAGTTCACATATTCCTTTGTTTGGTTCCCCAGATAAAATACCATGGTCTCTTATTTGCACACTCAATTCAAATATCAGTAGTCCGAGGAGATAAATATACATCATAAGGAAATAAGCAATATTTGAAACTTACGAAAAACATCAACATACTAAGTTTATTACTTAAGATCACAAGAATACATTAATTTAATTTTAAGCATTTAACATAAGGTAAGATTCACATTGCATGATATCAAAATTTAATATCCATTTCTAATAATTCCCCAATTCATCAATAACCCATAACATAATCATAATGTATTTCCAAATCAATTGTCTCAGAAATAAATGTCCATAATAGAAAACATAATATAGTCTATAAGGTATCATGTGTCCAACATCCAAAATGATCAATACATGACATAAAGAATAAAATCCATAAGGTCCATAGTGCATCAAAATATAAAGTATCATAAGAAGAAAAACTAGAAAACTACGATGGGGTTCGGGGTGAGGCCTCACATCCTCCCCCCTAGGCTTGAACTTCCTCCTGGAGTTCATCAAAAAGATGGGGATACTGAGCTCTCATCTGCATTGTGTCCTCGCAATAAGCTGAAATCTCATCATAGCAATTGCACTAAATCCTAACCTGGTCTAGTTCTCAGCCTCGTAGGCCCAGCGTCCGGCATGCCAAAATATGAATAGGCTCCAATGCTAGCTACCTGTCCGAATCCACCTATAAGGCATCCCAATCTATCACACGAGACTCATCATAAATATATTTTCTCAAAATGAAAACATGAAACACATCATGGATGCGTGACAGGCTAGGTGGCAGGGCTAGACAGTAAGCAACTGGTCCTATCCTCTCCAATATCTCAAATGGTCCCAAAAATCAAGGTGCTAGCTTAGAGCCCTTTCTGAAATGGATTGGACTCTTGTGAGATCGCACTCTCAAGAAGACCCTATCTCCAACCATGTATACCCGATCCATCCTCTTTACATTAGCATAATTCTTTTGTTGATCTTGCGCCTATAGGAGACGCTACCTAATTAAGGCTACCTGTTGCTCCATCTCTAGGACTAGCTATGGTCTAATGATAACTCTATCCTCAATCCTATCCCAACTCAAAGGTGTCCTACAAGGTCTACCGTATAGTGCCTGATATGGTGGCATACCTAAAGATGAATGATGCCCATTATTATAGGGAAACTCTACTAAATGAAAATACTCTTCCCACTTGACTTGATTATCCATAACATACATATGAAGCATATCCTTGAGAACTTGGTATACTCTCTCAGTCTGACCATCTGTTTCTGGGTGATACGATGTGCTAAAGTTGAGCCTGGTGCCCAAAGCTGCCTATAATTATCTCCAAAAAGATGATGTGAAGAGAGAATCCCTGTCAGAAATGATCTTCTGAGGAATGCCATGCAGTCTGACTATATCTCTCAAGAAGACCTATGCCACTGTTGGGGCTGTAAAGGTGGTACAGACGGGTGAGAAGTGGGCCACTTTGGTCAACTTGTCAACTGTCACCAAGATAGCATCATGGCATCGAGATGATATAGGGAGACCAATAATAAAATCCATAGATATAACATCCCACTTCCACATAGGTACCTCATGAGGCTGAAGGAGCCCTCCAGGATGACCATGCTCTGCCTTAACCTTTTGGCATGGGTGGTCCCACAATAGTGTGTCCCACTTTTTTGAACATCTTGATTTTTGCTGAAATTGTACATTTTTAAGAAAATATGATGATTTAAGCCTTGAGAGGTCCCATTTGAAGGAGTAAATTCAAAATGGCTAGATAAAAGCCTCTTGGATCAAAATCCCTTTGGTATAATCCCTTTACTCCTCACTCACACCTATAATTGAGTCTCCTTTGAACCCATCAAAATGCTGACAAAAAATCACTTTGACATTAACTTTTTGTGGGATCAAATAAATTTATTTGAAAAACCTAAATATAGGATGATATTACTCTGAGAGAGCTTTCCAATGATTATGAGTTTTATATATATTGAGTTTATTAAGACTTTTCTTTTTAAGTTTTACTAAACATAGGTTGTCTGACCATTTAGCGACTTCTTTGTTTGACGCTTCTGGAAAAATAGTGAATTAGGGAAAAAAAATTATGAAAATATCTAGGAAACAGGTATTTATGTTACCTTTCTATCAAAAAAAGAATAAATGAATTTTGATATATAGAGATAGAGTTAGAGCGATCAAAGTGAACCTATGTCCAAATTATAATTAATGTCACTTCATAACTCAATAAAATATTAAATATTCAACCAAATTGAATGAAACTGAATGGATTCCCTAGATATTTGTGTTACAAACCCAAATTCAAAATAATTATGTTCTTATCAGTTTTATAAAAAAAGTTATGTTGATCAAAGTGAGTGTCACTCCTGAAAAATCCCGATTTTTCAAAAAAACAATTTTTGAAGGAGAAGGAAAAATGGATATAAATAAATTTCATTTAAAAAAAATATATATATTTATAAAATAGAAACAAAATGCTAAAATTCACTAGTTTACATCATCTTCAAATTCTTAATGGTTTAATGACAATAGATGTTCTAAAGTGAAGTTTTTTTTCAGAATGTTCATTTCAGTGTCAAAGTTGGCCAAAAAGTGGGACACAGTTTTGTGGGATCACCCACATTCAAGACGTTGGGCTACTAACTCCACAATGTGCTGTCTCATACCTGACCATTGATAGAGTTGTCTCAAATCAGCATGCATCTTCTTAACTCTAGGATGTGCTACATAAGGGTCTCTATGAGCCTCTAGCATGATGACATTATGCAAATCCCTAGAAGAAGGTACATAGATACATCCTCTATGACATAGTAGTCCATTAGACTCTAAGGCATATTCTAAAAATCTCCCCACAAGGGGTCTCTGAGATCGGATCAACTAACAAACCTCTATATATAATTCATCCTCCTACAAATGGTGTAGTATACGATCTCTCAAGTCTGTACCAGTGATCATGGATGATAACTCATGTCACCTCCTACTCAAGGCATCAACGACCACATTCTCTTTTCCTTTTATATAATGGACATCAAAGTCATACTCACATAAGAACTCCATCCACCTTCTCTACCTAGCATTAAGGTTTGGCTGAGTGAATATATACTACAAACTGTGATGGTCTGAATGAAGCTCAAATCGATGTCCTAAGAGGAAGTGTCACCATCTTACTAATGCATGCACTACTGCCGCAAGCTCAAGGTCATGGGTAGGGTAATTGAGCTTGTGAGTCTTAAGTTTCCTAGACTCATATGCTATAGCTCACCCATTCTACATAATTACTACCCCCAAACCATCTAAGGAAGCATCAATGTAGACCACAAAGTCTGCTAAAGGCTCTGGCACTGCTAAAATAGGTGCACTGGTAAGTGCTTTCTTGAGTTCCTAAAAGGCCCTCTCGCACTTCTTTGACCAGTCAAACTTCTTTCCCTTTCACTGTAGGGATGTGATAGGATGAGCCACTCTAGAGAAACCCTGAAAAAACCACCTATAGTATCCTATGAGACCCATGAAACTTCTGACCTCGGTCAAAGTAGTAGGTTCTAGTCAATTCATAATGGCATCAATCTTAGATGGGTCCACTGAGATCCCATCACTTGAAATAACATGGCCTAAAAATTAGACCTCTGTTCTGAAGAAGGCACATTTTGACAAACTACCATATAATTGGTTATCCCTCAAGCACTGTAATATCTATCTCAAATGTTCCTCATGTTCCTTCTCATTATGAGAATATATTTGTATGTCATCAAGGAACACAACCACAAATCTATCAAGGAAAGTGCAGAATACCCCATTCATGAGACTCATGAATATAGTAGGGGCATTCGTAAGACCAAAAGGCACAACAGTGAACTCATAATGTCCGTATCTAGTCTGGAAAGATGTCTTGTGGATATCACTTTCCATGATTCTCAACTGATGGTACCTTGATTTAAGATCTATCTTGGAGAACACACGGGCACCCTGCAACTAATCGAACAAGTCATCAATCCTAGGTAGTGGATATCGATTCTTAATGGTTAACTTGTTTAATTGCCTATAATCCATACACAATCTAAGTGATCCATCCTTATTTTTGACAAAGATAACTGGTGCACCCCAAGGAGAGACACTAGGTCATATGTGCCCCTTCTCAAGGAGCTCCTCAAGCTGAATCTTGAGCTCATTAGGCTCATTAGGAGACATTCTGTATGGTTCTCTAGAGACTAGTGCAACACTTGGCATGAGGTTTATATGGAAATCAACTGCTCTATGGGGAGGCATACTGGGTAATTCTGAAGGAAACACATCTGTGAATTCCTATAACATGGGGTGATCATCAAGAGAAGTTTCCTTTTTTTCTTCCTTATCCCTATCACTGATCATGATGGAAAATAACTGTCACCCTTTTCACATGCACTGCTTAAGCTGCATAGCAGAAATCATACAAATGGATACTGCCCTCTGAACCCCTGGGATTACTATAGCATTACCATTATCATCTAAATATTCTACCTTCTTTTTCTGACAATCTAGCTTGGCCTTGTGTGCATAAAGCCAATCCATGCCAAGCACTATCCCATAGGATCCAAGAGGAGTGATACATAGATCTGTAATGGTAGTCATGGTACTAATCTGCATCTGGAAATCCTTAACTAAGGAAGTGATAGGTACTCTAGAACCTGAGGCTAACTCTACCTCCCAACTAACTTCTTGTCTAGCTAGTACTAGCCCGCAATGCTCCACGACCAATGGAGAAAAAAAAGAATTTGTAGCACCTGAACCAAATAGAATAGTAACTCTGTTAACTCCAATCATACTTGTAGTCTCAATCATAGTAGCTTGATGTTCTACCTGGTGGTTGTCAACTGCTGCAAAAACTCTATGGGATCTACCCATATCACCAACAGTGGGATTTGATGCTGCGGTGCACTGACCACCCCCTTGAGGGAAATCCATGGCCAAGTGCCCCATGTCACCACAAGAGTAGCATGGCCCTCGAGTCTAAAACTAGGTACCCTGGGTTCTAGAGAACTGTGAGCCCCCTGCCCTGCTAGAACCACTATAACCACCCCTGGAGGATTGCTGAGTCCTAGATGGGGGTGTCGATGATGCCTGTGACCTCTGGTCCCTGCTAGGAGTCTGTGACTGCCACTGTTTAGGCTTGGAGATCTGTTTCCCCTGAGGGACCTTTTATCTCTGTCCCTGATATGACTATTACTGAGATGGAGGGGATTTGTAGGACCCTGAGGAATGCATGTTATTGTTCTGGTTGTTGTTATTCCCTTTACAGTGTGTTTTATGATACCCCAAATTCTGTGGTGTGGTGTTTCGGTTCTGAGACTGATCTCATGCATCCTATCCTCTACCTTGAATCTCCTCAGCAATCAAGGCCTTTTCCATGGCCTCTCAAAGGTTCCCTGTTGCCACCATGCACACCAAACCTGATATAGATGCATTCAACCCTCTAACAAAATGGTTGACCTTGATCTTCTCATCTCTCATATAATCTACATAAGGTAGAAGTTCCAATAACTTACACTCATATTGTGTGACGGTAAGCCCTCTCTACTGAAGATCATGAAACTCATCTATTCATCATTGCCTATTGTGCTCAAATAGGTAACGATCTTTGAATCTCTCTAAAAAGGTGCCCCAAGTGGGGGTTTCCATAGCCATATTACCCTTTAACTCTTCTGTCCTCCACCAAATAGCTGCTGATCCTCTCAACAAGTGGATAGAAAAATGTGCCCTCATATTTCTCCCATAAAGACGCAATCCAAAACATCTCTCAAGGCTCAAAAGGAAGGCCTCAGCCTCACTCCCACCTGTGGCTCTTGAAAAAGGTGGTGGGTTAAGGCGTATAACTTCCCTGATATGGTCCACTATGTCATGGGGTACCCTCTAAAAAGCTGGAACAACTACCTCTGGAGGTGGTATGTGTATTGACTCACCCTCTTGGTCAGCCTGGTCCTCCACAACTCTAGGTGGGGGACTCCTACTGTGCTCATGTGCTGCACCCCCGAGTCCTACGTGTTGATTATCTTGTGATATCCTGTCCAAAATGATCCCAACCAGATACTGAAGGGCATTCAATACATCCTGGTGGGGGTTGGGGGCTTGCTCAGGAGGAGGCCTCTACTCCTCACCATTACCCCCTATATTTTAGTCCAATTGAACTCGTGCCGAAGGGGCACATTTACAGCCTCGTCCACAGGCGTGAGCTTGCCGCATTACTGGAGGCATCCTGTTAACTCATTTTCTTGTATGAATCAATTAAAAAAAAACATATGTTTAACCCTCTATTCCCAACTCATATTCATACATGAATAAGGCTAATTAACAAGGATAAAATCATCCTACACTTTGGGTTCCACATACCCAAGCGGGTGCACCTTTGATAGACTCACTGAATAATAGATAATCTCACAGTGGAATAAGGATTTGTAATCCTTCTTCTTTTTATGCCAGTTTGGCCTAGGAAGGCTAACCTATTGATTCACTCTTCAAGGAATCACTAAGATGAACTGTATTCTTCAATACAATCAACTACACATACAAGTTCTTGACAACAGAATGTAAAAATTTTAATATTTAGATTGATGATAACAACCACATGTCAGCATATTGACCAGTGCCTAATCATGGGTAATAGAGTCATAACAGAGCATACACATACTAAGACAATTAATCAAAACACAATTGAACCCCAAATAGATTGCCTTACAAACTATCCTCTCATTCCTCACACCAATGTATCAAATCCTTGCACAAACCTGAATTCTCTGCAATCACCTACAAGATTTATACTCTCCTTGAAAATAACTCACAAACAAGAACATGACTACCTTGTAATTAGTATACTCAAAATGCCTTACAAATTAAACATACAAGAATTAATTGCAAATGCAAGAAGACACCTTTGACATCAACAATGGAGATTCCATTATATTTTTATTAATATGAACTCAATAATAGTATACTTTGAAGACTCAAAAACCAATGGTCAGACCCATTTAGTAATCTGCCTTGTAGTCTTATATTTACCATCCATATTACAATATTACAAATTGATACTTATAGGTAGCCCCACTCATCTTGGAATCCTTTTGGAGAATAAGGATGCAACAAGCTATGAATGACTGGGCTACAGGACAAAATATAGTTCCAAGAAGAGACAAAACTTCTGGCTGAAGAGATAGCAATATTTGCTACGAGCCATGTGATCATTTATCTTGTGACCGCTTGAATGCTTAAAGTTGTTCCAAAGTAGTTGGGTCTTTATCATCTAGATCTTGCTCTCTTATTGGTGTAGAGGGCCCAAATATCTGATTTTCTCTATTCATTCAACCTCCTTGGTGTTAGTTGTCTCCTTCATATTTGTTGTCTCATGCTACTGGGGTGACTACTCCATACTTGCTAACCCATGAGGTGAACACCTCATCACTTGGCCAATTGAAATTGAGAAACTCATCCTTTTGGCTGTTGAACTCCTCCCAATCACTATTAGCCTTCTCAATCTCTACCTCCCAAGTTTCAAAAAATGCCTTGGCTTTACTCAAAATATCTATAGTTAGCACAAACCATCCAGTATTTGCCAAAGTGACAATACTTTTTGTTCTGCTAGTTAGTGCTTCATTTAGCTACCTCAGCCATAGGGCTTCATTTTTTATGTTCCAATCCTCTTTGAACATATAGGGATACATATCGTATCTATCCTTGGAAAATTCCCCTTTCAGAGTTGTGATCTTCTTCATCACCATGTTCCTGTTGGTGTCTAAATTGACCATCAATTTGAGACACTTATGAGTGCTTGTCAAAATAATATCAATATAATTTTTCTCTTTAGAGAGGGAATTGAAAGATTTTACATGGGGTGCCCTCCCTTTCCACTTACTCACTATCAAATTCCATTGTCCCTTTTCAGCATCATATTAGCTGATGATGCTTGCAATCTTCTTCCCCAACAGGTAGAGATTAGAGAGGTTGACCTCACTAGCACATCTCTTGAGATTTGTAAATATTTGATCTGTGTGCTTTTGCTTTACCAATTCTTCAGCTTCTTTGTAGGCCTGTGAGTCTTCTAAATCTCTCTTACCCTCCTCTTCTAATCTCATTCTCTCACTGATTAGCCTGCTCTTCTCAGCTTCTAATCCTACCCTCTTGGCCTCAACAATCTCTTGAATAGTAGGACTTAGAGGTGCATGGGATGGGGGATATGTTATTAATGGACTTGAGGAGGAGGGCTGATGAGGTTCCTGAGTAATCATCCTTTGGGGCACAAATTGGGTTTTTTGCTTACCCTCCAACTCTGCTATTTTTTTTTCCTTCATCACAGATTTAACCCTCTCCTCATTATAAGCCTTGAGCAAAAACTCATACATTTCATTTTGGCTAGCATATGCCTCCTCTTTTTCTGACACTTTCATGCTCAGATTGGCAACTTGTACAACAAGGTCAGCTGCTTCAACTCCTGATGTATCTGCAACCCTTTTCACAATTAGACTTCCTGTGTCTTCAGCTTCATTATCTTCTTTAACTCTTCTTTTTTCCTTCTTCTTCAGTGACCAGATCTGCAATGTTGCATGGTCTTCACTAAATTTAGCACCAACTGATGTTCCAACAGGGCTTATGCGTTTGGCTTGTTTTCTTATGGCATCAAAAATTACTGCATGAACTAAATCCCATTGTGGAAATATGAGTACCCCTTGCCTTTTGACCATATGTCTGCCCTCTTTAGGAGTAATTTTATCAAATTTTAGTATCAATTCTTGTTTAACTGCTTTCTCTATGCTTTCTTGTTTAACTGCTTCTGTCATTTTTTGGCACTTTTCATTGTATTCATCAATATGGAATCTCCATAAAAACTAAATAAAAGCCCTAGTTTTGATGAAATTGTCATCAGACAAGAATTCATCACTTGCTTGCTTGGTCACAGGGTCTAACTCCTTGCCAGCAAATTCAGCCACTGTGAGGTCAAATGATGTATGCTTGGGCTCTTCTGGCATTCCCTCTTGCAATTCATGAGTAGTAATAACTACTTCACCAGCATTTCTCATCTTGAGCAATTGCTCAGCAATGGTCTGGTTATCATACTGCATAGGGGATTGGGAAGGAGAAAATATTTCACCTCCTTATTCTTTTATCTCCACCCTTTGCCTCTTTGGAGTGGATACTTCTTGAACAACAGTGTCCATTGGCCTCTTTCCCTTATGCTGAATGGGTTGATCAACTCTGGGAGAAACAGTGGTATATCCCCTTCTTTTGTATACTAGATAGTTCCCATGTGGAACTATTCTTCTTTGTCAGAATTTATTCATGATAGAAAGGACCTTTTCAGGGTTACTCTCAACTGCTCTCTTCCTTTTTTCATTCAGGGTTTGCATTATTCCCTCAAAAAGATTCATAAGTGAATCAATTTTATAAGACCATGGAAAAAAATCCTTCAGAGGATCATAGGTCTTGTCAAAATTCTGGACAAAGTCCAAGGATTTCTTATATGCCATCCACTTCTCCTTCCTGACTTCTTGGACCTCTAAGTCAAAGATATTCCTGATAATATCCTCAGGATAGTAGAACTGATGTTTTAGCATAATACAATTGGTTCTCTTCCTGAACATGCCCATGATAAAACCTTCATTATCAGTACATCTGGCTATGGAAGTAGATAAATGATAGGGCTCAAAATACTTGTCAAACTGTGTCCACCCTCCTTTTGTTATGATAAAGTGATGGGCTTTAGTGAGGGGAGGAAATATATTCCCCTTCATCTTTCCGGTCAAGGCTTCCTCCTGTAGCCCACCTAATTTTCTTATGATTTCTGCTCTCCCAATCTTAAGTGGGACTCTATAGGGAAACACATAAGGAATGTCTCTGAAACCATAGACCCTAATCACTGTTGCAAAAGGGTATAAGATCAAGTCTCCCTAGTTGTGAGCATTTTTCAACTCAGGGGCATACTCCATTGGCCATAAAAGCATCAATATTTCATTGTGAATTCTTGCAGTTTGGTTGCTTAACAATGACTTAAGTCTGGTAGCAAAAACTTTGTCAAAGTATACATAAATTGCATTCTTTCTATCCCAGGACAAGTCTACACTCCACATCTAGATAGGCAACTCTTCATCATCTTAGAATTTCTTCAATTCCATTTATTCTTCAAAGAAATGTGCATTGTTAAATAAGAACATATGCATCATAAGTGAATACCAACCCATAGGCTTTTGTATATTTCCATCCTTGATCCCTGACAAGCCATCATGCATCTCCTGAGCAATATAGGATGCATAATCAAACACTAATAATAAATGGGGATGAAGAATTTGAACCACCATCAACATTATCTGGACTGGCATGGCTGCCTCCTCATTTATCCCTAAGACATTACATAGGGAACTGTACATTTTTCTGGCTTTGCCAATGAAGAAATCTACTTTGAAGGGTTCGGGGGTTCCTGGCCCTATTACAACTAAATCTCCTATCTTTCTTGCATATCCCTTCACTACTTCACGTCTGTAATAATCCCTCTGGTTATTGCATATTTCTTTGAAATCTTCAAGGTCAATATCATCCATACTCTAGGAAGTATCAGTCAACTTCAAGTTCCTCCTAATTTCATCAGCTGACATAGTCAGTATTACATTTCCCCGGGTGTCTCTGACTACTATGGACAGCTTGTCATAAGTGTTTTATATTAAAATGAGCAAATTAGTGTCCATGAAGACACTAGTTGCTATTAGCTTACCAACATCTAGTTCCCAAATATTACAATCTTGGGTGGGGGCCTTTCTCTAACTATAATCTGCTCTAAATAGAGCCAGGGTATCAAAACATTTGGTGGCATCTCTTGCCCACCTTCCTAAATCATAAAGCCCTTCCCTAATTCTGAAGAGGGGATGCTACGGTACTACTTTCTTGGCTTGGGTGGCATCCCCCGAAGACAACGGTAACTGCTGTAGTAAATCCTCCCTAACATTCCATTTCTGGTAGTCAACCTGTCTGGTGATTTCAGCTCTAGGGGCCATTCTATCAGTTTTCTATCAAGACTAGAACCAGATTCTGAAACAGGAGTTTAAAAACCTTCTGTGAACTGCAATTCTATCTCAATTGGAATGCTTAGTGAATCAGTGAACTTACCCATTTTGCATAGAAGTCATTTGAAGCTGGTTTTCTTTTGCAATTCTATCTTTGTGTAAATGGTTTTGGTGAATGATTTAGACAGTAGTTGGCTTAATCATTTTACGGCCTCAATCAAATCAATCTCTTGAATTGAAATTGACTGGAGTTTCCACATGTTCTGTAATTAATTCACCAGCTTTAGTTTCATAGCTTAATGGCTCTCTGCAACTTTTTTTATTAACTTTGAATTTGAACCATTGATTCTGGGCACTATTCTTTGCATCAGACGACCATCTTAATTTCCTGAAATCAACTGCTAACTGAGGACACATGTCGGTACCACTTATAGGCTTATTCGTTAGATGTCGAGCATCTTAGACATAAGAAAACAAGCGAGGCATCAGATGCTAACAAACTTAACTGAAGCTTAACATCCCGCAAGTTGTATATACCTGGGCCCACCAATTGCCAGATGTCGGCACCGCTTATCCGCTTACTCTTTAGATGTCGAGCATCTTAGACATAAGTGGATACGTCGACCATTAGATCTTTTAATAGTTGCTTACCCTCTAACAAAACGTCACTCTTAACATGCCCGGCCCCACCAAAGACACATGTCGCCACCGCTTATCTGCTTACTCATTAGATGCCAAGCATCTTAGACATAAGCGGATACATCGACCGTCAGATCTTTTAACAGTTGCTTACCCTTTAACAAAATGTCACTCTTAACATGCCCGGCCCCACCAAAGACATGCGTCGCCACTGCTTATCTTCTTACTCATTAGATGTCATACACTTAGGACATAAGTGGATACATGCATCGTTAGATTTTTTCTGACTTGCATGACACATAAGGTGATGACGTAAAGGGACCCATATGGAGAGACTTAGGATTTAATAAAGTGGTTAGGATATTACAAACTTTAGGGGAAAAGCAACCTATTCAACTTGAACACATAGCTTAGGATGACTTAAGTGACCGAAAAAGTAATGTAGGAATAGAATAGGCCAAGGCACTTAGTGTTTTTTAGTCATTTTTGACCACTTTGAAATAGGTTGATGGTTTAGGCACAGAAGCATAAAATCAAATTTAATACCAATTTCAAAACCCTTGACACTTCATAGACAGGAGACCTCATAAAAACTACAAGGCACACTTTGGACAGGAAATAGCACCAACAGTGGCTCTCTCTAATGATGTTTAAATAGTAGGTTATAACAAGAACCATAGATCTTTAGGGAGGCAGACCACAAACCAGACCAACCTAAAATAGGAAACAAACACACAACAAAAGGGAAACACACCTGTACATATATAATAGACTACTATGCATGGAAAGCAAGAGTTAATGAAATAAATTTTTCAAGAATTGTCCATGCACTGGCAATTCCTGTTCTTCACCATCCAAATTCTTGAGGAAATAAGAATCTTTTCCAAAGATCCTAGATATAACAAAAGGCCCAATCCATAGTGAATCAATTTTTTTGTGCTTTCCCTTCTCTTTAGCCCTAATATTCCACTATAATACAAAATCATTAGGCAAAAAATTTCTCACATCTGCTCTTCTGTCAAAGAGGTATTTCATTCTTTGCTATAGTTTGATATTTTATCTCTGGCTTTCTCTCCTTATCTCATCCAATTCCACCAACTGAACCATCCTTTCTTCCATAGGTTCAGAGATTTGTATTCCTTCATCTTGGATAAACTTTTAAATTGGAAACAAATTATTGATAGGCATTCTTGACTGAACACCATAAACTAATTCAAAAGGAGATTTTCCAGTGGCCTTCTTGACAGTAATCCTATTATCCCAAAGGGCAAGTTTCAATTTAGTATGCCAAGCTCTCTTATTTCCCACCAAGGTCTTTTTTAGAATTCATAAAATGCTTTTATTGCTAGATTCTACTTGACCATTAGCCTGAGGGTGGTATGGGGATGAATAGAACATAACAATTCCCATATCAGAGAAAAAGTCAGTAAACTCTTCTGACCTAAAGCACATGGCATTGTCCATTATCAATTTAAGGGGAACACCAAACCTGGTAATTTATATTATCCATCAAAAAGTCAATAACCATAGCACTTGTTGCCTTTTGGTTGGGACTGCTTCTACCCACTTTGTGAAATAATCAGTTGCTAGAAAAATCCAACCGTGGCCTCCACTTGACTTTTCATTAATTTCTCCTATAAAGTCCATTCCCCACATGGCAAAGGGAGCCTCTGCTACTACCGATTTTAATAATAATGCCCCCGAATATTTCATCTTGGTTGAAAATTTCTGGCATGGCTCACATTTCCTGACAAAAGTGTGAGCATCTTGGAAAACATAAGGCTAATAGTATCCAGCCCTTAAGATTTTGTGGGCCGTTGTTCTAGCAGAATAATGTCCTCGACACGTTCCACCGTGCATCTCTCTTAATACCTTTTCTGATTGACTTTTGTCAAGGCATAATAACAGGATCCCATCTCTGTTCTTCTAGAATAGATCACCTTGAAACAACACATATTTTTGTGATTGTAGCTTCAGACTCCTCCTTTGGTTATCATTTAAGTTGTCTGGGTATTTAGCATTTTTTAGGAAATAAACAATATTATAATACCAGGGTTGCATCTCAATACTCGTCAAGCAATTACCTTCAGTACTCACATCATTTATTTGGGCCAAATCCAAATTTTCCTCTGTCATCAACTTAGCCAATCCTAATCCCCTCACCAATTTAGTAATATGGATTTCTATATCAAACTCTTGAACTTTGTTTATCCATTTACATCTTTTCCCTGTCACTTCATTTTGAACAAAGATGTCTTTGACAACAGCATGAGGGACATAGGCTTTTTCTTTTGCACAGACCAAATAAGGCCTAAAAGCCTTAACTACCTTTACCAGAGCATAAGCTTGTTTTTCCATCATTTGATAATTTAATTCAGCTGATTGCAATGACTTACTAAAAAATATGGTGGGATGCTCAAATCCTTCATTATCCTTTTGCAGTAAGACTGCTGCAATAGTATGAAATGATGCAAAAGTGAACAAAGAAAAGGGCTTAGTGTAGTCAAGGGATACAAGAACTGTTTCTTCTTGAATATATTTCTTTATTCTCTCAAATGCCAACTGAGCTTCTTGGTCCCAATCAAACTTCACATTTTTCTTCAACAATTTGACAATAGGTTTCACTAGTTCTGCAAAGTTGACAATAAATCGCCTGACAAAGTTAATTTGCCCTAGAAATGATTGTACACCTTTCAAATTTTTGGGAGCAAGTACCTTTTGGATGGCTTCAACCCTTTCAGGATCTATCCTCACCCCTTCTTTTGACACTATGTGTCCCAAAAGCTTCCCTTCAGTAATAGCAAAATGACACTTTTTTGGGTTTAGAGATACCCCATATTCCAGTGCTTTCATCATGAACTTTTCCAAATGATTGCAATGATCCTCTGATCTCTTTGAGAAAGCTGTTAAATCATCTTGGTACACCACCATTAGAACATATATGAGGTCCTTGAAGGCTACATCCATAGCTCTTTGAAAAGTAGCTCCAGCATTTTTCAGCCCAAATGGCATACGAGCATATACATAGGTGCCCCAAGGGGTAGTAAACGCTGTTTTGAATTGCTCAGATTCTTTAACCAACACCTAATTGTACCCTGAAAATCCATCCATCATAGATAACAAGTCACATCCAGTAACTTTATGCAACATGGCCTCCATATTTGGTAATCCATAATTATCCTTCAAGGAGGCTACATTTAAGTTTTTGAAATCAACACTCAACCTTATCTCTCCATTTTTCTTCCTTATAGGGACTAAGTTAGAGACCCAAGATGAATGTCTAATAGGCTTAATTATGCCTGCATCCCTTAGCTTCATCAGTTCTGTCTGCATCTTGGTAGCCAATAGTGGATTGATTGGCCTTTGCTTTTGCCTGAATGGTTTAGTGCCTTCTTTTAAAGGAATATCACGTGAAATAAATCTTCTCTGTAAGCCTTTAAATCATCATAAGACCAGGCAAAAACATGTTTGTATTTTTTCAGCAAATTTATCAAATTCTATCTGACATTGCTGTCCAATTTTTTGCCAATATAAACTAATTGGGGAGATGTTTCAAATCCCAAATTAACTTCCTCTAAGTCTTCCATTCTGGCATTGGATTTCTGAGTCATATAGTTTTCATTTATGCTGAACATGCCTTCTAATTCAACTAACCCCTTGGGAATGAGATTAGCATCCAATTAAATGACTTCCTAATAAAAAATATACTCCCTGTCATCCACAATTGACACTAAAGACTCACAATCAATTTTTTGACCGTCATACTGATCCATACATTGGATAAACTTGAGGATATCATCATCATCCTCAAAAAATTGCCAATTATGAATATTGTCAGGAATTGCTGGTCTGCTTTTCGTCTCAACCATCGATATGCCAGTGAGAGTAACATCATAATTTTTTAGGGACACATTTGCCAAGAAATCTGCCATTATATTATTTGATCTTTCAACCCATAATATATTGAAAGCATCAAAGAATTCCATCCTATCCCAAACAACATATTTATATAACTTTAATCTGTCATCTTTGGCAGTATAATGTCCCCTAACCCAAGATATAATTAACTAAGAATCTCCATGGACTTTAAGACATTTAATACAATGTTTGATAGCAATATCCATTCCCAAGATTAAAGCGTCATATTCGACAGTATTGTTTGTGCATTGAAAAGTTAACATGAATGAATATTTGAAAGTGATTCCTGATGGAGATATCAGCAAGACTCCTGCTCTAGATCCTTCTTTTGAACATCCTCCATTGAAGTACATTTGCCAAAGTCCATTTTGTTGTAACAACAATTCATCCACCATTGGGTTAGTGTTCTTTAATTGTGGCTTAACCTTTTCAACCATAAAGTTTTTCATATCAACATTCACACAACAATTTAATTGATCAAGAAAAACCGCTTCAACCATAATAGACGATCGGGGTTCTCTATACAATTTGACATCATTCCCATTCATAGGGATAGTTGCATAGGACAAATCCAACTGCATCTTTCCCCCTACTGCTGCTGCCCATTATCTTGATAAAAGCATACCATAATATGGTTTAGTATCCACTACCACTATGTCCATTCTATAAGTTGCTTCAGGGAAGGCAACAATTTTTACTTCAATATCTTTCAACGTTCCTACCATAGGAACCTCGCTGTTATCCATGGCATAGCAGCTTACAGCAGAAGTAGTAACTCGGAGGCCTAATTCTTTCATCACATGATAGGACATCACATTTGCCGCTGCTCCAGAATCGAACATGCAATTTTTCACTAGAAAATTATTTACCATTAAAGTAACATAGAATGGATCAACAGACAATGGTTCTTGGGTTATTATATTTCCAATGCGAATGTCAGAAAATTCCTTTCTCTTTCCTTTTCCTTTCACTAAGGGACAATCCTCTTTAGCACTATTTATTGTCAAAGGTATATCCTCATGATTAGGGATAGATATATCATCTATTCCTTTTAATAATGCTAGAGAAAATTCCTTATGCTCTTTTATTTTCAGCATTTCCATAAGTGGGACTGAAACTTTCATTTGTGTCAAAGCATGTTTCATGTGAAAATGAGGCAATTTAGGGGGTGTATCATTTACTTTCTTCATTTTCTTGAATTTCTCATTTGGTACTAATTCTTCCTTTGATACTCCCTCCCCAATATGACTATGAGAAGATCCTGCTTGTTTGCAACATTCTTCTTTGTTATTTTTCTTCGAATTAAGATCCTCATTTACTTTGGGCGAATCTCTTCTAACATGAGCAGGGGTAAACTTGCCTTGAACTGGTTGTACTACTCTATTTCTTAAGTTGTAAGCATTTCTTGCTTGATTAATTGCTGCAATAGTCAAAGACCTTTTTTCTTCATCAGTTGGAGTCCTAAAATGAGATTGAGAACTATCATCATCCACAGTGTTTATAGTTGCCTATGAAACATATTCATCCTAATCATTTTGATATGTTGAACTTTGGAACTGGTTTGTAAAACAATAATTATCCTCCAAATATGAATCATTATAGGATGAGGCACTATCAGGGAGCCATGGATAAGGTTTCCTTACTGTGAACATATTGATAGCAGGGCCTTCCTACTCTACCTCTTCTATCTAGTCAAACAAATCCTGAGCTACTACACATTGATAGGGAGAGTGTGGCATATTACAAGAATCACACCAGGGAGTATTCTCAACATAGTTGGCATTGTTTCTTTTCAGGGGATCAGGGGTTTCTTTTTCTTTTGGGTTATCTTGTCCCTCAGGGATAGGTTTGCCATTATTCCAATTGGTTTTGTATGGATAGTCTCTCAGCTTGGGCTGTCTGTCAAATCTTTGGTTATTATACTTATTATCTCGGTACCCCCCTCTATCATTATTATCCATTTTGGCAGCAAGGTCTTTCACTGCACTCACCAATTTATCCATTGTATCACCTTCTTTGACACTTTTAATAGCTGACCCCTTTTCTTTCCAGAGTTTATTGTCTTCTCTCTTCCCCAATTTCCCTGATGCTCTCCTATTACTCTCAATGTCAATTGCTACTTTGTAAGCATCTCTCAAAGTAGTCAGGTTTTTATCTCTAAGTAGATAAGACATTTTTCCATCGGCATCATTAATGTAAGTAGTAAGGCACACTTCCTCATCTAATCTCAGAACTTGGAACAATTTGTTCATGGCTTTCTGGAATCTATTGTTAAAGTCAGCCATACTTTCATTTGGGAACTTCTTGATGTTATTAAACTCATTTAACATGTATCTAGAATTAACATGTTCTCTATACTGTTCCCTAAAGGCTTTTACAAATTCATTCCAGGAGGCAATACTATCATTAGGTAAGTTTCTGAACCAATCCCTAGCATCTTCAATTAAAGACTAAATAAAAAGTTTCATAATGACATCTTCATCTTCAATTTCAAAGTCAGTCATCTTATCACCAAAAGGTTTTAAATGGTCTTCATAAGTAACAACATTATTCCCAGTGAACTTAGGGATCCTATCTCTTACCTCATTGGGGATCACATTTGGGTGACCAGGAATGCCTTCAAAGAAGAGAGCTCTGTATCTATTCATATGGACAGGCCTCCTCTGGAAATTTCCCAGCTCGTTATCACCATTTGGCCCAGCAATTCCTCTTTCATGCTGAACTGGTGGAGGAACATTTTGTTTGGTCTTGGCAGTTTGAAAACTTGAGTGAGGACCCTTGATTTGAGCAACTACATTAGGACCAGAGCTCTGAACATTTTGGTTGTTTCCACATTTTTGGACCTTAGAAGCACCACCTTGACTATTCATATTTAAATCAACAGATGAATTCAATTGTTGTACTCCTTGATTCAGATGTTTAGAACTACTTGTAG
This sequence comes from Thuja plicata, assembly GCA_018584345.1. Lineage (NCBI taxonomy): Eukaryota > Viridiplantae > Streptophyta > Pinopsida > Cupressales > Cupressaceae > Thuja > Thuja plicata. The sequence goes on along the minus strand of MU227643.1, from coordinate 3,366,223 downwards.
TTGTATTACTGGTAGCATGAAGCAAGGCTATTTTCATCTTCATATCAGCTGCAGCAGCCTCCAGTTCCAACTTTTCTAGTTTCTTTTCCAAGTCATCCTTAGCCTTCCTGGCTTGTTCAATATCCAAATCAATTTGGGGTATTCCCTTAGGGTTAGAAAATTTTTGTAGTCTCATTTATGCTGATCCCAACAAATTTTTGTTTACCTTTGTCAGGGGCATCTTTAGTGGTTGCTTTGAGTCTTGCATTTAGTTCATTCTCATATAGGAACAATTGCCTAATTATAGGTCCTTCCTTCTCAAACTCATCCTTGTCAGGGTTTGAGATTTTATTTAGGGTTTTATTTCTCTCATCATTGAGGGTACCAAATAGTTCTAGATCCAGACCTTTGACTTCTTGATTCAAGCTTTT
>MU227643.1:3332259-3342336 GCA_018584345.1 Thuja plicata | reverse complement strand
GGATGAAACTCATTCTTCACATCATCAAATGTCAGAAAATATGAACCATAACAATAAGGAAATGCATCATGATAAAAACCATCAAACTCCACTTGCATCACCCCCTCATTAGTCGGCTGGTCTGTATCAAAAGTAAATGACTCATACTCACATAAGCCATGGATGCCAAAATCTGGAAAAACTTCACAATGGAAAAACATATCAGCATGTTTTTCAAAACATGGATTAGAAACCTCTTCCAGTTTTGAATTACCTTCATGGTCATAAGAAGCCAGCTGATCAACATCATAGTCCTGTTCATCACATGGAACAATGGATTCATCAAATGAAAATTCACATTCACAATCACTTTCAGCCTAGGAAGTAACACAATCTAATCTCTGACTGCATATTGACACATCTTCAACATTAAAATCAGAATAGATCAAATCTGAAAACTGAATGCCTTCCTCAAACAACGGATTAACAACAACATGTTTTTCTCTCATATGAACATGATAACAAAGAGATGGCTGATCTGTATCAATGTCCTCATCAAATACATCAATAATAAAGACTTTGAAGACATTAGTATCCTTCCTGTCATAATCACTTTCAACATATGATTCAAAATCAGAGACATCATTATAATTAGACTCAACACCTAGATCATCCGGCAAAGAAGTGGATAATAATTTCATACCACCTTCTTTAATCGGAGGAGATGGGGAAAGACACCAATCATCCTCAAAATTATCATCATGTGTAGGATTTTCATTACACAAACAATTCATATGCTGAAACAGATCATTATTAAATGCAGGGATTTCAAAAACACACTCATCTTGCACTCTACTCTTTGATTGAAAAGACCCAATTAACTGATCTCCATCCTGATTTTCATTCATAATATCATGATAACGTTGCAAGAAAGCATCATATTCCATCTCATAAGGAAGACCCTCATTTAATATCCCTCTTTCCTCAAGTTTTGATACCAAATTCATTTCAAAATTCTGAAGACCAAACTCATTTGTATCATGCGGATGTAAAAGACTATTTTCAGAATTAGTGAAGATACTCTTACCTTCACATACTGGTTTGCATTCATTTCCACAAATTCTCTTATCTTCCCATGCTACCTTACACTCACATAATAACAATGAATTGGGATCCTGCATCATATCATTTTCTTGTGAAACATAAGTTTCAGCATCCTCTTAATTCTCATAGGAGTGTAAAACACATGTATCCTCTTCATCATTCAAAACATTGTTAGTATCATTGCACTTAGGATCAAAATGAGAGAGCATTTCTGACATAACTTTGTAAGGCAAAGGTTCATTGAGCAAGTCAGCATTATAAGCAATTGAAACATCTTTCATTTCTACCATTTCTCAAACACATGTATTGTTATCACCATTATAAGTTTCTTCTGTATGCAACAAAGGATGACTAACCATAGATCTATTCAAATCTGAATTCAAGAACCGATTAGAAACCAAAGCAGAGGTATCAATACACCTAATTGGAGCTGCAAACTTTTCACAATAATCTTGTCCATTCTCAAATGTATTTTGCCAACAAATCCCTCTAGAGAAATGATTATTTGTCATTTCATACTTGGCATTGTTTTCAATATCTATTGTTTTCCTGAACGCCTGATGCAAAGTCTTAGGTTCCTTATCTCTCAACCTATAACTCATCTTCTTTTCAAATGCATCAAAGTAAACCATAACACACACATTGTCTCGAGGTCGCCAGCCTTCAGGTATTTTATGTTAAGACCTTGCAAATTTGATATTAAAATCAGGAACTAGTTCATCCTCTTGAATCCTCAGATTTAACCACTCAGTAAATATACATCTCAAACTCCTTCTCTCACCAAATTGTGCCATAAAGGCAACATGTAATTCATCCCAAGAAGAAATTGAATGAGCTGGTAAAAAGGAGAACCAGTCCCTAGCATTGTCTTTAAAAGTTTGGACAAACAACTTCATGACGCTATCCTCACTTTCAATGTCAAAATCCTCAATTAAGTCCATGAACTCTTTACAATGTTTCTCAGCATTCTGATCTTTCTCACCCCTGATTTTAGGCAATTTCTCTCTGATTTTAGGTGGAAAATAATTTGGGTAACCATGAATACTTTCAAAATTCAGAGATGCATACAATTTATTACTGAAACCCCTCCTTAAATTATAGGGTTGTGGCTGACTGAAATTCATGGCTGCACTTAGATTACCAACTTCTTTCCCAAATGAGCATGAGATAAAAATATAAACATACTTCTCAAAAGTGTATAGAATACATTCAACAACCAAGAAGCATCTCAACTTATTACCATTATTTCCTTTTCTTAATGCTATTTCACTTCATAAGGAACTTTTCTTTCACATGAAAATACAAGGATTATCTGAAAGGAATTGCAACTGCTGCTCTTATTTCTTTGAATGGAAATCTGGCAGATCTAGAGCCTTCTTGATAGCTCCATCGGGTTCATTTAAACATAGATTCGCCACCTTCTTGCAGAGGAAAGTTTTCAAATAGCAAAATCCATTTGACACATACATTTATTTCTGGGTTCTCTCCAACCAGCAAAGCCGCACAAATCTTTTATAATTATTGCAATAAAATAATTCCAAGGTATCCTTCTACAAATCTGAAATTACTTCTAGATTCTATTATCTTGACTCTTTCTTTCAAAACTAGAGATTCTAGGACAAATACAAACATGATTGATTACAACCAATCCCCAACGGAGTCGCCATTCTGTTAGTGTTTTTCCCTGACCTTATCAAAGAAAAGGCTAATTAACGAGGATCAAACAAACCCTCCTACACTACGAGCTCAAAGGCTTAGGTGGGTGTACCTGTTGGATTCACTTCTTTCAGTGAATCAGGGGATGGATTCCTGCCCATCACACTTGATATAATAATCATTCACAGCTCTTTAAATAGAAAGGGAAAATGATTTGAATAATTGAAAAATGAAGAAACTACCAGACAGACCAGAGACCAGTGCCTTATTTATTGGGTAACAGAGTCAAATAGATGTGCACTCCCAGAAAACTTCTAACTCCAAACTCAAAAACCTGAATGAAATGCCTTGCAAGCCATTCTTCTCATTTCAATTCTTGGACATCATATTCATATGCGGATTTAAAATTCTCAGAATTTGAATACAAGACTTTCTCTCCTTGAGAGAAACTCAGATTCAAATGCACAGATACCTTGTAAATGGTATATTAACATGCCTTACAAGTTAATATATAAGAATCAAAACAAACATACAAAGACATCATACAAGTTCTGAATAGGGATTTCCTTTGATTTTCATTAAAAATCATCTGAAACTGTACATTGCAAGATCATGAACACCAAAATTAAGACCCCAAAAGCCTGGAAGCTGCCCAGCAGCATAAATTTCAACATCCATTACAATTTTAGAATAAATTCAGATATAGGAGAATGAGAGAAACAAATTTAGTCACCGACACCTGTCCTTCTCCCATAAAATATCTGCAACCACTTCATTCTGTTACTGCCAAAATCTGATCTGATATGCCCTCAAATAGTCTATAAAATCAGATTCCTCTCTTCAATACCTTTCCAATGGTATATAATAGCTGATACTTCTGATTTAATTTCCCCCTGGAATCATCAAAAATACTTTGCCTTTCCATGCACACATTCTGAACAATTCTAAAATAATTGAATATTTTTCAATAGTCAAACTATTGAATTGAAATCAAATTTAAAACTCTATGTATTTTAATCCCTTTTTCTCAATGTGTACCAGACTTGGACAAGTGGCGATCGCTGATTTGTTCTGAAAATCCATCTCTGCATCCTTGACTGGCTCAAAATTTACCTTGTGCGAGTGCGCGACGATTTGAATCGCTTAGTCGCAACACCTTTTTACCTCATTACAAACCTTGTTTGAGTGCGCGACGAGCAATTTTGGGCTGTGCGACTGAGCGACTAAAACCTGCGTGACTGCGCGACTGGCTCAGTCGCGAGCTCGCACACCATTTTGAGCAACTTCACGAACTAGCGCGACTGCGCGATGAGCTGAGTCACGCAGTCGTGAGCTAATTTTGCAATTTCTATTCTCCTTCGCGGGTGTACAACTGGGTGCCACGTGTCCGCCATGTGTCCTCTAGCTTGTCTTCAAAATTTGGGCGTCATTCATCTAGGCACGCTTCCCGAGGCACCATCTGGCCGCGCATGGAGAGTTTCCTCTTTCTTATTCAAATTACATTGTTTGTGTTTTTGCATATATGCATTTCAAAATCCTTCTGTGGGAACAATGTGGGATATCTCATTTCATGGTTTATAAGCAATTTTTGGATTTTGCTTCAAAATATTGGGTATAGCTCATGCAAGTTGACCTCCAGCCCCTAAGAGCGCACCAAGAGCCTCTGGGCTCTCATTCTTACACTAAGAGTTAGTGTTTTTGCATATAAACACCAAAAAAGCCTGCTGCCCAACCCATGTGGGACAAAGGAAATACACAGTTTTCCATCTTTGCTGAAGGTGTGAGGCGAACTGCTCACTGATGGTGACATCCCTTTGCAAATGAACACCATAGACCTGTTCTAGATGACTGGGTGCCACTTCCCATGGATTAACATCTACAGATTAACCTTAAAATTTCCAATAAACCTCTCCCATTATTTCTTTGGCGTGATCCAGCTCTATTTCAGTTATTGCATTTGATATAAAATGTAATCTAGTTCCCACATTCAGCACAAGTCATGATCCATGGCATTTGAATTGCATTAAGAAAGTTTTAACAATCTTCTCTATGCTTCCCACACAATTCCCCTTTGTTGGCGCTGGTCTCTGGCAAGGCAATACATTGCTGCTCCCTCCAAAAACAGCGCAAGCTTATTATGTTTGAGATGCTTTGCATCTTAAAAAATTTCCTCCATATTATACGTGAGCAGGGCTAGTTCATTAATGTCTGCAATCTATTTTGTTTAAAACAGTCTTCATTCTGCTGTGCATCCTCTTAAGCAAACTCCTAATGTTCCTCTCAAAGAAAACTCCTCTTAAACATTGCGCAGACTACTAGGAATGCCACCTTGTCCAGAATGAATGCCAAGAAGATTTCAACTTTAATGTCCAACAACATTGCAAAGTAACCTCCCTTCCTAGCGCTGGTATTCATCCCTTGAAGAATTTTAAAACAAAACAATCAAAAGTAATACCCTGCGCAAACCATGGCTGGGAGAATGACATTACCCTTGTCCATCGGATCAGCTGGAAAAACTTTGTGGAATGTGACCTCAAGCCTGTAGATTGTACTAACTTGGAAGTTTGGAAAATTTTGCAAACAAACACATTGAAGCTCCCTGCTAAATAGTTCATGCCTTGCGCAAGCTTATGTTCTTATATATCTGCAGTTTTACCTTGCTTAAAACGCCCCTAACTTACTCCAATATGCACAGCATCATATAAAAATAGAACTCTCCCTGTTGTAATGGATTTTGCACACATCTCTAGATATTCATTTGTTAAACATTGCGATATCTTCTCCCAAAACATGATGTTGAATTCACACCTCATTGTCTGCGCATTTCACTTAGCATTTGATATACTTTGCAACTTTTTACTCCCTCATTGCATATAATTTGTGGCTTCTAATATGCCATTTTACCTCTTCATATTGTGTAGACCCGTGCTTGGATTTTAACCAATTCATATGCCTGCCATTGTTTCTATTTTGTTTAATGTGAGCCCATCCACCAAAAGCCATACCTATCAATCGAGTATGCTTTCAATTAATTTCAAAATTGTTACATATATCGACCATATCCCCTTTTGTTCATGGGTTTAATGGAGACCCTGTAAAATGATGTGGTAATCCATTCATAACATAAAAGCTACCTGAAAAGCTTCTCCTGATATTGTAGTTGTAATCTATCCCTATGAGAATGCAACTGGCATTAAAACATAATTCTGGTGATATGAACAATTTGACAAAATGTTGAAAAGTGGATGGCATTGATCATTGCTTTGCATATTTGAAAACACTCTTGCAGTTGATGCCTCTTGTCCATCCTTTCATATATTTTTTTCTTTTTTAAATTTTACCATAAAGAACAAAATGGCAACCTTATAATCTCTTTAACGCTTTATGCAAATCCAGCACAATTACGACAATTGGCCTCCGGAACTGTCTTTGAAAACTGATTGAAACAGACAATCTGACTCTGTCATTCGGCAAAATGACTCATTCATGTATAATGAGTATGCATGTGAAAGGGATCCTTCAAATTAATTCTTCGGCACAAGATGCAACTGATGAAACTTTGCATTTCCAGAATACTATGCAAGTGTGAGATGTTGAATCAGCATAAATCTCATTTGGACCAGTTATTGCAAAGTCACTAGATCAGACTCTGAAACTTCGCCATCGAGTCAGATAGTACATTCTTATGAAATGAACATGGTCCCAAAATCAGACCCTGAAAATATCTTTCAGATAGAAATTTATCCCTCATGCAAAATAGCCATTCTGAAAACTTAACTCGTTTCCGCACTGCAAACTGAACAAACTGCCTCTGAAACTGGATTCATAGGGTCATCAAAAAGATCTTTTAGAAACTCAACCTCTGGGGCCTAATTTAATGCCAGATGTGGAACATGAATCCCTGATTGTCCTCTTCTTAAAACAAACCACTGAATTGATTCCAATCTGCAAATGTTAACACCTTAACACTTCCTGAATTTTAACACAGTAAATATGTAGAAATCGGGTTCGGAATCGGCAAAGAAAAATGATCTACCGGATTGGTCAAAGTTTGGGAATCTGCATAGGAGTTCATTCCTAGGTTTATAATGCAAATCAACTTTCAATTATGTCTGACCTCGAATGGGGTGCAAATATGGAAAGCACAAAGTATGCCACTTAATTCTGAATTCTGCAATTTCAGTGAAACTTTAATAAATTGGAAATGGAAAGGCTCTGACAAAGTGGACAAATGGATTGGTAGGGGTCTATAAATCTTCATTTAGGTACATTCATATGTCTATAATATGAGGGACAAGTCAATTATCCAAAATGTTCACCCAGATGCACATTTTCAAAAGCTCAAAGTAGGTCACCTACCAATTCTACACTTGAAAACACATGAAATCAGAATTAATCACTATTAGAACAATTCTTGAAAACTTGTCATCTGATTTCATAAAGATCTACAGAATGGAAATTATGGAGTGTGTGACCACTGGAACACAGTACAAAAGGAATTATCTCAATTGGGTGAATTGGTCAAAAGTTGTAACATGTCAAAAAGGGCTACTCAGAAATCTGGACAGAACCAAGAAGCAAGACAATTCTGGAAGACCAACTTTGGGAGATCCAAAATCCAATCAAACAGACTCGAAATGGATTGACATTTGGAACATAAGCTCTCTGATATGTATACTAAATAATCCCAAAGTGGTGGACCATGAAATTTAACAGGGCGCAAGTTATTCAGAAGCAAACTAGGCCTTATACAGTAAAATGACAGCAAAAATGCAGATTTATGATAAGCGCCTCCAAATTGCTACTTCCAAAACAAGTCAGAACTGAAATTTGAGAGTTGGAACCCACTGTATATGCCAAATGGAAGGTGAGGAATACGTCTCCCAAGCATTTTATCACAAAAATCAAGAGGCCTCTTTCTGCCTGCATTCAAATATGCCTTTTCCACGAGTTCCTTAGGGCAACAATCTGCACTTAGAGAAAATTCCAAGTGCAGTCACTCCAAATTTCTTCAAAATTTGAGAGTACTAACACACCGTAGGGGTGTTTGTGAACTCAAGGATCTTTGTGAACTCAGGGATCCAAGACCAAGTGAAAAGGTAGATCCAAGACATTCAACAAAATTTGAAGGCTACGGTTGATGAAAGGAGAAAGGATGTTCAGTTTGCAATAGGGGACTATGTCATGTTTCACCTAAACAAATCAAGGCTTCAAAAGGGTGTACCTACAAAAATTCTGATGAAAAGGGAGGGACCTTGCAAGATCTTGGCAAAATATGGAGCTAATGCATATAAGGTGGACTTACCATCAGATTTGAGTATCTCTCCAATCTTTAATGTCCAAGAATTGATTCAGTTCAGAGGGAAGATGGATGAGATCACTCCAAACAACCAAGGGGTTAGTGATGATGTGGGGGTTGCTGTCTTACCTCCCAAACTTCAGTTGGTGCATGATAAAGTGCTAGACTCCTGGGTTAAGAAGACTACTAGACACAAAGTTTACATGGAGCACTTAATTTAGTGGAAGGATAGACCAACGTCAGAGGCTTCTTGGATTGCTAAGGAAGACTTCAAAAAGGTGGTCATTTTAGAGGATCTCTTGTCTAGAGGAGTGACATAGCTCTTCCTTTTTGGGGATTATGGTGCAGGAGCACCTAGGTAGGCTAGTGTAGAAATTTGACCTAGGGTTTTGCTCCTTCTTTATTTTGGCTTGTAGTGGTTCTAGCCAAACCACTAGTTGAATAAAGGGACCAAGAGTCCTAATGTGTGGATGTTTGTAGGAGGATAGGTCTTGATAGGTCCTTGGTGACCCTTAGGTCCATTCAAGTCCAATCAGGGAATTTTGGAATTTTGTGGAAAAATGAGCCAAGAGAGGGAATAGAGGTCCTTTTTTATTTTTTTCATCATATGTAGTGGATTAGACAAGTTTGGATATAGTTTGACCAAGTTTGGCAATCAAACTCAAAAGTTGCCAAAAGTTGTCAATGTTGTCATTGACAACATTGACAACTTTTATGTCAAGTTTCAATCTTTGATGAAATTGGTTGGTTAACTATCTAAAACTAACCATTTAGTATTTCGGTCATCTATATAAGACCATCCTAAGGATTTGTGAAGGGTTGGCAAGTTTGAGAAATTTCATGTACAGACTGTGCTAAGAAATAACAGTGATTGTATGTGTGTTTTAAGGTGATCAGATAGTGTAATGTAGGTTATTTTTGAACTTCTTGTGGTGTTATATTGGTAGATTCAATAGTTTTAACTATTTGTATAAAATCTTTCAAATTTAGCCTAGTCGCTGGTTTGATTTGAGCATTGCTTGCAAATGGGGTCTTAGCTTTCTTTTCCACTGTGGCTTTGGAACAGGCTCTAAGATCATGAAAGTAGACTCCATGTACATTGTGTACATAGCAGGATGGGCCCAGGAAGTGGTGGCAGCTATTTTTAAGATGATGCCCTATGCGATCTAGAGTGGCATGGCTAGGGATCATCAGTGATTGCAGAGCTAGCTAGAAGGATTGAAAGCATCAATAGCTTCAATCAGTGAATGTGGGAAGGTAAGAAAGTAAAGGAAGGACCCCCAACAAAGAGGAGAAGCTAGAAGGAGTTATTTTGTTGGCCAAGAAAGTTCATTTCTTGTGTAGATAGTAAAGGAGGCCTAAAACCCTGAATTGTAGACATGAAAGTAGGAAGGGCTGTATAAACACTCTTGAGGGCTAAGACCTAGTAAATATGTAGTGTCTCTATAAAGGGTGTCTAGATCCTAAGACTATTTGACACTTGTTGAGACATTTTCACAAGATAATGCAGAAAAGGTGACCAAATAGGACTAATTGCTTGTAGCCCTATTTTGGAGGTAATTGCATGGGTTCTTGCATCTCGTTTGGGTTTTTGATGCAAAGTGAGTTTGCAGAGGTTAGAATTGGTCCTATTGACATCTTTGAATACTGCCTTTCCAATTTGGTAATGTTTAGAATCCATTTGGGCCAGATTGTACAAATGGAGCAAGAAAGAGCAATTTGGGTCTATAATAAGGTTTGCAAAGATTTGAGTTCTACTTTGTTGGTGTTCACTAGTTGAAGGAACTAGGAGCTTGTGATAAGATACCTAAGGAGCCTAGGGTTAGTGGAAGAACCCTAGTAGGTCAGTGAGTGACCTAGGAGAACCTAGAAGAGGTCTAAAAGGAACAAGATTAGTGCTACATCAAACAACCACCCAATCTATCATAGACAATGATATATATATATATATATACATATATATACATATACATATACATATATATATATATATACATACATACATATATATATATATATATATATATATATATATATAT
>MU227643.1:3268104-3300195 GCA_018584345.1 Thuja plicata | reverse complement strand
GAGAGTGTGTGTGGACCTTAGAAGGTCATTTGTTTTATTTCCCTAAGATGGATATGACTAGGTCAATCCATGTCTAGATAGGTTTCTTAGTTGGTTTCCTTTAGTTGTGTGTGTGTGAGGTAGTTTGTGAGCCTTTGGAAATCCAACCAAGTCATTGGGAACCTTAGATAAGATGCTTGGTATCACTAGCACTTGACATACACTGGTGCTTAGCAACTCAGCCTACACTAGTGTCAATTTAACACTGAAGCCGAGTTAACACTATAGCCAAGTTAACACTGAAGCCGAGTTAACACTGTAGTCGAGTTAATACTATAGCCGAGTTAACACTGTAGCCAAGTTAACACTGAAGCCGAGTTAACACTGAAGCCAAGTTAACACTGTAGCCAAGTTAACACTAAAGTTGAGTTAACACTGATGCCGAGTTAACACTGATGTTGAGTTAACACTGCATCTCGAAAAACACTAATTGTGATTGGCACTCAGCTTGCATTACTGTTGCTCAGCAATATTCAGTCGTAACGGCCTGTGAAAAGTGGATCTTGTCTTTTATGGATAGTATGGTTAGTGTAAGGGTTCCTGAAGATATTCTTGTGAATGAGTGGACCATTAGGGTTGTTTCCTATGAGAGGATGGTTGCTAATAACATAAAAAGCCTTCATTGTAGAGATCTAGAGAGTAGAGATTGAAGAAAAAAAGAGAAGCTATAGGAAATCATAGAGTGGTAGATTATTGTACTATTTTGTTTTGTTTTTAGTAATGAGAAGTTATAGATAGTGTGTTTAGTGGATATCAAGTTTCTTTGTGGTTCCATTTGCATGCAAGTAGATTAGTTACTTTATTTTCTATTTTGCAAGCTATTAGTTCTTCACCCATTCTTGGTTGTAAATAGTAATGGCCCCTTGAGATTCCTGAATCTATGGTGATAATCATGTGTTGGGATGGAACTCAAGAGGAGCCCTTGTACATAGTTTCCTTCTTGTTTTCTCTAGGAGAAGCAGCAGCAGCAAAGAGTCTGGAGATCTTACCCTAGGCAAGATTGGTAATAGTCCGGTTAGGGAAGAGAATGAGAACAATGATCTGAAAACACTGGTTGAATGAATCTATTTGTGTAGGTTCAGTAAGGAGGAGATGAAAAGAATTTTGATGGGGACTGAGTCTTGAAGAGGAGGTAAAGTTGAGAGTGGCTTACCTCAGTTTAGGGTTGTGAATACCCTAAGGGATCTAGGAAAAAGATCTCAGAATAGAGCCAAGCTGGTTCTGTAGCAGCAACAAGACTTCTATCCACATCAGAAGATGGACAAAGACAAAGTTGCTGCAATCTTGAACTAGCCTCCACCTACCACAGCCATAGAGATAAGGAGTTTTCATGGCCTTGCCCAATTTTATAGGAAGTTTATTAGGAATTTTAGTGGGATATGTGAACCTTTGATGGATACCATAAAGGGTGGGGTCAAGACTAAGTTCAGATGGATAGTAGAAGCAGGGAATGCATTTGAGTTGTTGAAGCAACAAGTGGCTACTCAACCAATCCTCCAATTACAAAGCTTTGAGAAGTTGTTCACCATTGAGTGTGATGCTAGTGGGTTAGCAGTAGGAGGGGTATTGAGTCAAGAAGGTAGGCCTACTACCTTCTTCAGTGAGAAGCTAAATGAGGCTAAGAAGAAATATTCTTCTTATAATTTGGAACTATATGCCTTAGTCCAATCATTTAGAAAATGGAGGCACTATTTGTTGCCCAATAAATTTGTGGTATTCACTGATAATTAGGCCCTTAGCTACATTAATACATAATAAAAGCTAAGCAATAGACATTTGAAGTGGATGGAATACTTGTAGGCATTCACTTTTACTATCAAACACAAGAAGGGTAAACTCAACAAGGTGGAAGATGCTTTGAGTAGGAGATTGTTAATAGTGCAAGAAGTCCATTTGAATAGCACTAAGATTGAAATTTTTAGAGACCTATACAAATTATATGAGGATTTTGGTGAGGCCTATAAGGTATGTGTTGATTTTGAGAATCATTTTCATAGCAAGTTCTCTGATTTTACATTGCAGAATGGATTTTTGTTCAAGGGAAATCAGTTATGTGTACCCAAAGGGTCAATAAGGATGAACCTCATCCAAGAGAAATGTAATGGCTCTCTAAGTGGTCACTTCGGTAAGGACAAGACCTTGGAATTGGTTCAAAGGCTCTACCATTGGCAAAAATTGGTGAAGGATGTCACCAAGTATGTGGAGCAGTGTGTTGTTTGCATGAAGGAAAAATGAGGAATGAGTAATGCAGGGTTGTATCAGCCTCTACCAGTCCCTAATAGGGCATGGGAGTGTGTAAGTATAGATTTTATTATGGGATTACCCAAAACTAAACATGGGTATGATAACATTTATGTAGTTGTTGATATATTTAGTAAAATGGGGCACTTCATCCTATGTAGAACTACTAGTGATGTTAGCCACCTACCTTATTTTTTTTTCAATGAGATTGTAAGGATTCATGGCCTTCCTTTGAGTATAGTCTCTGATAGAGATGTGAAATTTATAATTCATTTTTGGAGAACTTTGTGGACAAGGCTGGGTACCAACCTATCTTTTGGTTCAACTTACCACCCTCAGACTGATGGTCAAACTTAGGTGGTAAATAGGGTTTTGGGTAACTTACTAAGGTTCCTAACTAAGGAATATGGGCAGACTTTGGACATGGTCATCCATCAAGCAGAATACGCTTACAGTGATAGAAAGAATAGAATGACTGGTAAAATCCCATTTGAGGTTATTTATGGCATGCACCCTAGGGATGTTTGTGAACTCAGGGATCTTGGTGGAATGGATTACATAAGTGGCCAAGAAGAAGACTTCACCCATACCATGAAAGAGATCCAAGACCAAGTGAAAAGGCAGATCCAAGATAGTCAACAAAAGTTGAAGGCTAGGGTTGATGAAAGGAGAAAGGATGTTCAGTTTGCAATAGGGGACTATGTCATGGTCCACTTGAACAAATCAAGGCTTTAGAAGGGTGTACCTAGAAAAATTCAGATGAAGAGGGTGGGACCTTGCAAGATCTTGGAAAAATATGGAGCTAATGCATATGTGGTGGAATTACCATCAGATTTGAGTATCTCTCCAGTATTTAATGTTCAAGACTTGATTCAATTCAGAGGGCAGATGGATGAGATCATTCCAAATAGCCAGGGGGATAGTGATGATGTGGGGGTTGCTGTCTTATCTGCCAAACTTTAGTTGGTGCCTGATAAAGTGCTAGACTCTTGGGTCAAGAAGACTACTAGACACAAAGTTTACATGGAGCACTTAATTCAGTGGAAGGATAGACCAGATTCAGAGGCTTCTTGGATTTCTAAGGCAGAATTCAAAAAGGTGGGTATTTCAGAGGATCTCTTTTCCATAGGAGTGACATAGTTCTTTCTTTTTGGGGGACTATGGTGCAGGAGCACGTAGGTAGGCTAGTGTAGAAATTTGACCTATGGTTTTTCTCCTTCTTTTTTTTGGCTTGTAGTGGTTCTATCTAGACCACTAGTTAAATAAAGGGACTAAGAGTCCTAATGTGTGGATGTTTGTAGGAGGATAGGTCTTGATAGGTCCTTGGTGACCCTTAGGTCCATTCAGGTCCAATTAGGGAATTTTGGCATTTTGTGGAAAAATGAGCCAAGAGAGGTACTAGAGGTCCTTTTTGATGTTTTTTCATCATATTTAGTGGATTGGACAAGTCTGGATATGGTTTGACCAAGTTTGGAAATCAAACTCAAAAGTTGCCAAAAGTTGTCAATGTTGTCATCGACAACATTCACAAATTTTATGTCAAGTTTACATCTTCGATGAAATTGGTTGGTTAAATATCTAAAACTAACCATTTAATGTTTGTTTCATCTATATAAGACCATCCTTGAGATTTGTAAAGGGTTGGCAAGTTTGAGAAATTTCAAGTACCGACTGTGTTAAGCAATAACAGTGAGTGAATGTGTGTTCAAAGGTGATCAGATAGTGTAATGGATTGAGAGTGATTCTATAAGCTTTGTTTCATGTAATTTAGGTAATTTCTTAACTTCTTGTTTTTTTAGATTGGTAGATTCAATAGTTTTAATTGTTTGTATAAAATCTTTCAAAGTTAGCCCAGTTGCTGGTGTGATTTGAGCATTTCTTGCAAATGGGGTCTTAGCTTTCTTTTCCTCAGTCGCTTTGGCCCAGGATATTGGATTATGAAATTAGACTCCATATCCATTGTGTACATAGTAGGATGGGCCCAGGAAGTGGTGGCAGCTATTTTTAAGATGATGCCCTAGGCGAGCCAGAGTGGCATGGCTAGGGATCATCAGTGATTACAGAGCTAGCTAGAGGGATTGAAAGCATACATAGCTTCAATAAATGAATGTGGGGAGGTAAGTGATTCAAGGGAGGACTCCAAACCAAGAGAATAAGTTGGAAGGAGTTATTCTATTGGCCAAGAAAGTTCATTTCTTGTGCAGACAGTAAAGGAGGCCTAAAACCCTGAGTTTTAGGCATGAAAGTAGGGAGGATTGTACGGACACTTCTGAGGGATAAGACCTTGAAAATCTCTAGTTTCTCTATAAAGGGTGTCTGGATCCTAAGTCTATTTGTCACTTGTTAAGACATTTTCCCAAGATAATACAGAAAAGATGACCAAATAGGGCTAATTTCTTATAGCCCTATTTTGGAGATAATTGCATGGGTTCTTGGGGCTCATTTGTGTTTTTGATGAAAATTGAGTTTGCAGAGGTTGAAATTGGTCCTATTGACACCTTTTAATACTGACTTTCCAATTTGGCAATTTTTGGAATCCATTTGGACCAAATTGTACAAATGAAGCAAGAAAGACCAATTTGGGTCTAGAATAAAGTTTGCAAGGATTTGAGTTCTACTTTATTTTTGTTCACTAGTTGAAGGAGTTAGGGTCTTGTGATAAGATACCTAAGGAGACTAGGGTTAGTGAAAGAACCCTAGTAGGTTAGTGAGTGACCTAGGAGACCCTAGAAGAGGTCTAGAAGGAGAAAGACTAGTGCTACATCATATAGCTTAGATTTGTTTTTTTTGTAGAGCGTCTTCTTTAATATTTAATCCCTTTACTGGATAGATGCATCAGTTTCTAATTCTTTTTCTGATATGTGCTCTTCCTTGACTGTTCCTCTCCTTGATCATATATTTTTCTTTTGACAGCAATCTCTCCTTTAGTATGTATTATCTCCCTCATTTTACTTCTCTCCCTTTGATGGATATTTCATATGTAATCTCTCCCTTTGGATAATGATTAACTCTCCCTTTGAATTCTCAGGAACTAATCTCCATGGATAATAAGTGGATAATGATATAATCTCTCCATTTGAAAACAATTCCAAACAATTCTTCCATATAATTTTCCATCCCTTGTTTATAATATACTCCTTGAATTTTCCTATCCATCAACAATACAACTCCGTATTAGCTAAAATTATCTCTGGTGTTCAGTGCAAATTTGTACCTTGTTGTGTACAGATGCATCTTTGTAGTCCATCTCTTTGCTTGCATCAACATGAATGACATTCTGATTATGTGTATAGGTTGATACAATCTCCTAGTTAGGTTACTGACCAATAGACAAGGGTTGGACCCCTAGTCTCTATTTGAGGTACTCAAATGTATCTTTCGGTAATGACTTGGTAAATATGTCAGCTAATTGTTCCTTGGATTGAACATATTCTAGTATCACTTCTTTTGCTTGAACTTGTTCTCTTAATTAGTGATACTTGATTTCTATATGCTTAGTCTTAACATGGATGACTGGATTCTTTGATATGTTTATTGCACTGGTATTATCACAATAGATAATTACTGGTTCAAGAATATTCATATTCATACCTTCCAACAACTATTTGATCCATGCAATATTTGAGCAGTTTGTAGAAGCAGCCACATATTTTGATTCTATAGTAGACTGTGAGATGCATCCTTTCTTCTTGTTGATCCATGTGACAAGTCTTTCACAAATGAAGAATGCTTCTCCAGTTGTGTTCTTTCAGTCATCTATGTTTCTATCCCAATCAACATTTGTATAGAATTGAAGCTCAAAATTTCCTTCTCTTTTATACCATAAGCCATAGTCCTCGATGCTCTTTAGATATCTTAGAATTCTCTTAACAACAGTCATATGTGATTCTTTGGGATTAGCAGAAAATATTACAACTATTCCAACTGTATGTGCTATATCTGGTCTGGTATGAACAACATACATTAGTTTGCCAATCAATGATCTATACAAGGTCTGATTTATCTCATTAGATTTGTTTTCTTTTGTCAACTTACATCCAGTTGCCATAGGTGTTCCAACTAGTTTCAAATCTTCCATCTTGAATATCTTCAACACTTCTTTGATGTATTTGGATGGAGTGATATATATGCCTGTATCTTATTGAAGAATCTATAGACCAAGAAAGAATTTGATCTCCCCAAACATAGGCAATTCAAACTCTTTTCTCATTTCATTACCAAAGGATTTATATAGCATTTCATTTCCCCCAAATATGATATCATGTACAAATATTTTAGCAATCATAATATTACCATTGGTATCTTCTTTTAAGTAAAAATTGCTATTTTCACTTGTTCTTACAAATTTAATGCTTATGAGATAGGAGTGGAGTCTTTCATACCAGGCTCTAGGTTCTTGTTTTAATCCATACAAGTCTTTATGTAGTCTACATACCATGTTTCTCTTGTTTGGATCAACAAACCCTTCTGGTTGTTCAATGTACACCTCTTCTTCTAGTATTCCATTTAGGAATGCATATTTGACATCCATCTAGTATACTTTGAATACTTTGTATGTAGCATAAGAAAGTAAGATTCTAACTCCTTCTAGTCTAGGAATGGGTGCAAAGGTTTCATCATAATCAATACCTTCCTCTTTTACATACCCTTTGCATACTAATATTTCTTTGTTTCTTGTGACTTCTTCATTCTCATTTAGTTTGTTTCTGATTATCCATTTGGTACTGATGACATTCTTGTCATCTAGTCTCAGTACTACTATCCATGTATTGTTCTTCTCATTCTGTTCTATTGATTCATTCATAGCACTAACCCATTCATCATTTTCAAGTGCATTATTAAGAGATTTAGGCTCAAAATCACGAAGGAAACATCTAGTGTTCAGTGACTTACTTCTTGTTCTCATTCCACCCTTCCTGTCTCCTATGATCTGATTCTGTGGATGATGTCTTCTGACATACTTATAAAGTTTTGGTTTAGCTCTTTTTCCATCATTCTGATCATCATCTTTACCTTCATTCTGATCTCCATCATTCAGAACATCATTTTGAGGATTTTCCTAATTTTCGGTAATTGCAGCCTGATGCTCAAGTGCAATGTTTTGTTGCTCAGGAGTGATACACTGTTGCTCAAGTAGAGTGTCATGTTCTTTAGTGTAAAAAAACCCATTGTAGTCTTCTGGTTCTTTTTTTCTTTCATTATCACTCTTCTCTTCAAATTCATCTATTCTTACATTTGCACTTTCAATGATCTTGTTAGAGGACTTGTTAAGATATTTATAAGCCTTTCTTTTGGTGGAATATCCTAAAAATATACCTTCATCACTTTTGGATTCAAGCTCTCCATTTATTTCATCTTTCAAAATATAACATTAACTACCAAAGATTCTGAAGTAACTTACATTGGGTGTGTAACCATACCAAAGCTCATAGGGTATCTTCTTTGTGTACTTCTTCAATTGTACTCTGTTCAATGTGTAGACAATAGTAATGACAGTTTTGCTCTAGAAAGTTTGAGTGATGTTTTTCTCTATCATTAGTGTTCTTGCAAAATCAACAATTGATTTGTTTCTCCTTTCAGTAATCCCATTTTTTTGTGGTGTTCTTGGCACAGAAACCTGTCTTTTAATTCCATGCTCATTATAGAAGTTAGTGAATTCATCTGAAATAAATTACCCTCCTCTATCTGATCGTAAGCATTTCAATTCCTTACCACTTTTTTTTTTCTACCATAGCCTTATACCATTTAAACATCTTGAATTCTTCTGATTTATCTTTTAAGAACATAACTATCATCATTCTAGAATAATCATAAAAAAGAGAATGAAATACCTCTCACCATAGTAACTCTTTGTTCTCATGGGTTCACATAGATTAGTATGGACTAATTCTAGAATAGCATTAGATGTATGGGCTTTAATCTTAAAACTAGACTTTTTCATCTTACCATTTTGACAATTCTTGCACATGATATGCCCAGGCTTTTACATGCTCGGTAATCCTCTTACTCTTCTTTTATTTCTTATCTTTATCATGTTGTCAAAATTCACATGACATAATCTCTTATGCCACAACCATATGTCATCATTTCTAGCCATCAAACAAGTGGTTTTAATGTCATCAAGATAGAAAATGTTACCTATTGTTTGTTCATCAGTTCCATTCAATCTTCCTGATTCATTAAATATCTTTGCCTTCCTATTCTCAAATACTACTCAGTGACCTGTGTTATTCAGCTGTGAAACACTCAGTGGATTATAATTCAGTCCCAAGTAAGAATTTTCACATTTGATCAGGTTATTCAACATTATGGTTCCTTTACCTTCAACTGGACAAGGTGTGTCATTACCTTTTCTTATTGATCCACCATTATAGTATTCAAAATTTTAAAAATTTTGTATATCACTGGTCATGTGGTGAGTGCAACCACTATCTATAATATAGACATCATTCTTACTAACCTTAGATATGAGTGTAGTCTCTACATACCTTTCTTCTTCTTCACCTGAATCATCCTTCATGGCTACAAATACCACCCCAATGTCATCATCAGATTCAGTGTCAGTGTCTCTGACTCTGTTCTAAGCTAGGTAACAATATTTATTCCCTTTTTCCTTGTAGTCTCAGGTATCTCTTCTATCAGATTGTTGGTTTCTTCAATAATCTCTGTTATCACCTCGGTCAAACTTATTTTCATATTTTCTATCATTACTTCTGTCATCTTTTCTTCTATTAGGACATCTTGCAGCAAAGTGTCCAGACTCTTTACAATTAAAACATACAAGTGGTAATTTACCTTTCTATCTACCTTTGCCTCTCTGCAATCTTCTTGCCATTAGTGCTTCAATCTCATCAAGTCCTTGGTCATCACTATCACTTTAACTATCATTCCTCATAGTGTGTTTATGACTTGACTTACTTATTTTCAAAGAAGATTTGAATGCAGACTCTATAGATGGTAAGACACTATATTCAAATTTATTCATCTCAAATGAAATCAGTCTACCAATCAGACTATTTAGAGTAACAGTATTGTTTGCAACTACTCTCATTTCTTGTATAGAAGATACTCTAATAGCATATACAGGCAGTAAGGTTCTTAGGATTTTACTTACCACTGTCTCTTCTTCAAGTACACCTCCAACTCCTCGGATAAAATTGACTACCTCTTTAATTTTGCAGCTATACTGAGTGATATTTTCTCCTTCTTTCATCCTTAGGTCTTCAAACCTCCCTCTTAGGATTTCTACCTTGGCCCTTAGTACATCAACATATCCTCCATGTACCAACTTCAATTTACCCCACATTTTCTTGGCAGAGGTGTAGGTTTTGACATCTTCAAACTGAGCATCAAAGAGTGAGGAAGCAAGCTCTATCATCATGCAATTATGATCATGCTTTTCTCTCAAATTCTCAAGTCTGTTAGGTCCTGAAGGAAACACATATTCAATATCAAGGTGTTGAGTAACATCATTACCAATACCTGATAGGCAGAGTCTTATTCTTCTTTTTCATGATGCAAAGTTGTCTTTATTCAACTTGGGCACATCTTGTTTGTTCATCTTGTGATCTTTTTCTTGAGCTATTAAAATCCCTTTCTAAGAACACAAGCTCAGATACCAATTGTTAGAATAACTGAGGGGGGGTTGGGGGGGGGGGCGTGATTCAGTGGCCTCAAAATTTTTCTAATAAATCAATCCAAAAACTTAGTACCACAATATTAAGCCTCTAGTTATCTTCAGTCCTACTGTTAGGAATAAGGTGTCTCAACCTTGGATAATTCCTATTCTTATTATTTGTTTTGTAAAATGTATTTCTTGCAAATAATGTAATTAAGTGTGAGTGTACATGTTTATGTGTCACTCCACTTGATGTGTTGGCATCTTGAATTGTGTACTGTAAGGAGATCATGGCTGAAACAGTTATGATGGATTCCTATGACACATAAGAGATATTTCTAGAAGGATCTATGATGGGTGAAGACATGAAATGACATGTGGCAAGTGATAAAGTTGAGTACTATACACTCTTCTACAATCTCGAAGAATGGTAAAACCCTAATGCGGCTATCTTTGGAAGTTGCCCTAAAAAGGAAAGCGCATGATATAAGCATTTTTTTAGGGTTGCAGATAGATATAAAAAAAGAGTGTATTTTTGGTATGATCTGGATCTATTGGATTATTCTGTGTGTGTCAATTATCTCCTGAAAGAACTTGCATTGCAAGTGTGTTGTAACCGTTGTGTTGAAGATAATACATTGTGCAGGTTTTGGAGTGCTGAGGTTTTTTACCGAAAGGTTTTCCCCATGGTAAATATTTGAGTCATTCTCTATTTCCTATATGCATGGTATATGGCTGCAATATCATTGTTAAAGTAGTTAACGAATCTGAAATTGAAAGGATTTAAAAGAATTTGCACAATACTTTCCTTTAGAGATTAGTGTAGGAAGCTGTTTCCGCACTTGAGTTTCCTTACACCTACAAGATGAATGCCTTCAAACAATCTTAACAATAACTGATGACATAAGTTTATCCATTAGTATGCAAAGATAAAATAATTTATATAAACCATCGGTTACACTACACTAGAAGTTAGGTTTCAGTTCAGACCGAAAGTACTAAGTAAAGGGAAACCCGACGATACAAGTTTTGATGTTTAAACTGAAAGTGCAACCCAAAGATTATACAGAGGAACCTGACAAGTAGGTTACACTATAAACTGAAAGAGAAGAAGGATAGGAACCCAAAAGCAAGGGAACCTGATAGAAAATTCAACAAAGGAACACCGAAAGACAGTCAAATTGATTTCAGAGAAAAGTGAGCATCAGACACCGAAATTCAGTTATATCTTGAGAAAAATGAATTTGACTTCCACGTCAAATAAAACATCTATATTCTATTTTTAGAGTTTTGATTTTTTTTAAATCCATTTCTTGAGGAACAAGAAAAAATATTGTAATTGTTTCAATCTATCTAACTGATTAAAAACATGCAAACTAGGAGATCAAGGTCAAGTTGTAAACCTTTTATCATAGAGTTAGTTTTGTAATATGTGAAACTAAATTAGGTAAATCTATGTTATAAATAGATGTTGTAATCATTCATTTGAGATGGATGAGAGGATGATTGTAGCCAATGAGCATATCTATGGATCAAACTGAGAGTTTCAAGAAGCATAACAACAAACAATGAATTTGGTTATCAATAACCAAGAACCAAGGCTACTGAGCAACAGAGGTATTAGTCAATCACATTAGGTCATACTTTGTACATGTGATTTGTAATGGACCTGTAACCAGAAATTGTTATATTGCATACACTCAGGTCAATGAGTATTTTTGTCTGCATTCTAACAAGTGTATATAAAAGAATAAATCCTTTCAAGAAATGTGGATTTAATAATCCTATTGTAAATCTCTTAACCGAGTGCACACTAAACAATTTTGCTAAAGCTCATAACAGAGTAGACCTTAACTAGTCTCTACATAATACTCCTAACAGGGTAGATCATCAGAAGTGATCAAATTGTAAGCCTTAATCGGCCCCTTCCAATCTACAGATAGTGAAGTTTTTGTGGGTGCCATCCCCACCACAATTTTTACCTTTTAACAGGGGTTTTCTGCGTTACCATATCTTGTGTTATGTGTCAATTACTTTCAGGAATGTTTCTATGAATGTCTACATACAATTAAGATTATGAAGTGATATCATATACATAAAGAAAGAACAACATATATGATCAGTAAAGCAAAGATTTGATTACATAAGGTTAAAGGTTAATTAACTAAAAGTTTTAGAGGTATTGATTCACTCCTCCCCTCTTAGTACACACTTCCCATTATTTCCAACAATTGGTATCATAGCTAGATCTCTTATTTGGAAAGTTTAAACACTTAAGAGAAATGATCATACAATAGAGAAGTATAGGCTTGACAAGAGTATTGCGAATCAGAAGCTAGAAATTTAGATCTTCTATGAGCAATATAAAGAAGCTAGAATCAAGATGAGACATCTGCTGGATGAAATAAATATTATGGCATCTCCCATGTAATGAAACAAATTACCATGAAGAAGAGATACCAGATCTATTTGAGTCTTCAGGATCTAAAGCTAGAAAAGTATTAGATACATCAGAAGAAAGCATCACAAGTCTGAATGAAATCAATCAACATCTGGCTGGACAAGTAAAATCTCTAAAAATCGGTCAAGAGACACATATGGCAAGAATGATTGATGTCATGAACAATGCTAGACAAGATGAGCAAGAGAGAACACTAACTATTGATGACAAGACAAAGATTACTGAAAAGCTATAAGAGAAAGAGTAAAAAATACAAAGACTTACAAAAAATCATCATAAGATCAAAAATTATATTATTCTTATGAGTCAAGAGGCAAACAAAATGAATATAGAACTCATTTAAAGAATAGAAGCTATTGGTGAGGTAAGGGAAGAAAATGAAAAGCTGAAACAAGAAGTAAGAATTCAGTAACAACACAATGACATAATAAAGAGAGCTGAAGAAAGCAACAAAAGGATGGATGATTTTCTTGATGGACAAAGGAGAGCCAAAAACAACACCAGAATAGGTTATACCGATAATGGAGAATCACCCAACCAAGATGATCCAAAGAATGTCTATGCAAATCCAAGACCAAGAAAGCTAACATGCAATCACTATGGAAGGAAAGGTCACACATCAAATATTTGCAGGAGAAAAATGAAAGGTATTCCTAAATCCATATCTTCATTCATAGGAATTTGTTATAAATGTAACAAGAAAGGAAATAAAGCATATGAATATAAATCTGAGGTGAAACAACCAAATAAGGAAACCTACATGGACAATTATTGTCCTACTTGTAAAATGCATGGACACACATCTCTTGAATGCTAAAAGAAGAAAAGGAAAGCATGGAAGCCTAAAGGTCAAGAAACTTCCTATCAATCAAAAAAGAGTCAGTAGCCAATATGTTTTGGATTACAACACATGGGAAAACTATACATCATGTGGGAGATTTGGTCACATAGATGCAAACTGTATGAGACAATGGACAAGAAAGTATAGGAGCTGGACTAACCCTGAAATGCCATGTCTACACTGTCATAAAGTTGGTCATTTGAAGAAAGACTACAGAGACTAAATGATAGAGACCAACACCTTTGCTAATGGAAACACCATTGAAGAAATCAGGAAGATGAGAAAAAAAATGTGGAGGAAAGCTACAAACACTAACGAAGCTGGACCAAGAAATGCAATTAGTGACACCTTATCTAATGGATCTGGTGACATCACCACCCCCACCTAAGAAAAAAAAGTACGTATGGAACTGAATTATACCAATTTCTATTTTGCATTAGTTCCATTATACAAAGTTAAAATACCAAATCAGCATGATTAAAGATGCACTATGGTATTACTTGTTATGATTCTGTGAAAACAATCCCATCGATCAATACATATAAAAATGCATCGATGTAAATACAAAGATAAGTTGTCTATACTTACTGAGAATCATTGGTTAACACATAAAGGCTAAGTTACTAGTGTAAATTGAGATCCATCGGTAATCGTGTGAGTTGACAAAGTTGTCTTTGTCATACACCAAAATCTGTCGGTGAACGTAATAAGTTAACAACTGCCCCAAAGCATTGCATTACCACCAAGAATGTTATTGTGTATCACCTGATGAATCCATCTTCACACATCGAGAAGTGGTTGAGCATTAATGACTCAACTTAGGGAAAAGTCTATAAATAGACAAGGGAAGGGTCTCATTCTTCACCAAGTGATTAGAGCAAAGAGACAAAGTGAAACCAAAGCACGAAGTGAAAACATTGTAGAGTGAATCCAACCTGGTTCATAGCACTCCAAAAAGATTCCTAATAGCTACAGAGGTTGAATTAAGTAACAAAGATAACCGAGAACTCTATTTTCATTTATGGGAAGAAGCCCTAATTTTAGAATAAATGGCAACTACATCAAGAATTGCTAAGTTCAAGAATGTGAAGAAGAATAAGGTCAACCTAATCAATAATTCAATCTATGAGGAACCTCAGTACAAGATATGTCCTGAGGTTGCTTCACAACCTAACAATGCTGGTGCATTCTCCAGAATGCCAGCTAGGGTTTTTCTCATCGAAGACATGTCAGCATATATACACTGCAAGATAGAAAAAATCAGACCTGGAAGTTGAGCAAGCTTTCAAGAATCTTTACAATGATGATGGCACTATCAAGGAAGAGCATAAGCATATTGAGGTAAAAGGGCTCACAAATTCCCTATGGTTCCCAAAGGAGCTCATGAATTAATGAGTTTGATTAGTCCTAAGTAGGATACATGACCGAAAGATATGGCTGGATGAGCCTAAACTGATAACCAGGAATGTTATACATTTTGTTATTGGTTATCCCATAACCAATAATGTAAAGGAACTAAAACACCCACCTAAAGTAGAAATTAAGAAGAATACAAGAGATTCATGGGATGGAAGAGGACTAAAGGTATCCACCATCAAAGATGATGAACTAAAATTTGGAGCATGTGTCTTAGGATACAAGTTATTTCAGGCTAGCAGGATGAACAACATTGCATCTGGAGTAATGGATACAACATATAATATTTTCAAGAAGGGGCTGTAGTTAGATCTTTTAGAACTTCTGCTAAGACAATTAGAAGAGAACATGAAGATAATAAGAAATACAAAGTCTAATTCATGTAAGTTTGGATCTCTAATAATGTTCATATTTTTCTATTTCCAAGAAGCTTTCCCATCTATAGGAAATGTAAAATGGGACACAAAAATACCAGTGACCATACAGATTAGTGATTTCATCAAATCACTAGGAGATAACTTTGATTCAGTCATGGATGAATACTTTTCTAGATTCAAAGATAGAATACAGGAGAGAGTAATGATTCTAGAATAGTTAGTAGAAAAGTTCAAGACTGACATATGTTTTATGGTAGACACTGACTACACATACATCAAGCCAACTATAGAAAGAAAAACATGGCTATCTCTACTTGATTATGAGGTGAACATTGATCAAGCATCAAATTCTATTGAGGCATTGACAAATGAGCCATTAGATAAGTCACAACCTAAGTTTTGAACTTATGAAGAAGCCAAAGAAAGGATTAAAACTGGCTTAGTTGTGAAGAAGATTGATAGAAAGAAAGACAAGATGGTTAAGAAATTGAAAAAAAAGCTATTGGTGAGTGAACAAAAAAATGAAAAGAAAGAAGAAACTGAGGGTCAATCACCCATCGGTGAAGCTGAGAAGGAGAGTGACTTAGAGTCCATAGAGTTAGATACATCACTACCTCCACCAGCAAAAAAGCCAAGGACTACTGCTGCATCCAGGACTAGGAGTCAGATAACAAAGGATGCAAGTCCTTCATCGGTAAATAAAGTTCAATTAAGGACCTATAAAAGGAAACCTCAAACACAGAAGACGGGACCAACAAAAATAAGAAAGTTCCTAAGAACTAGGGAAGACATTGAGGACATCAAATAGGACGAATCTATCCAAAAAGAAAAGAATAAGATTTTAAAAACTGTTGATGAAGTACGTGCTTCAATTTCCAAATCAGGAACAATAAATGATAGAAATATGAAGAAATGGGTAACATTGGATCCCGGGGATCAAAATAAAAATTGAAGAGGCAACATTCAAAATGATGTGTATATTCAAATACCTCCCAATACAATTGGCAGATAATATGAAAAAAGAACTTCAAGATAGATTATTGGCAAGATGGACATTTTCTCTACACTCTGAGAAAGATATTAGGGAAAGATCCCTAGTATCTGTCATGCTTCCCAAATAAAAAATGGAGGAAATTAAAGAGATGATGAAGAATCACTCAAAAGGTTCTCACCGAAGTTGAGAGCCTACCAAGTGCTTCAAGGAAATCTACTTGAACTAGACAAGAAGAGTGAGGCTAAATAGAGAAAGATACTTGATATTCCTAAAAAGGATACAAGTCCTGAGCCACAAATAGCTCTTACCAAAAATCAACAGAACAAAGATGATCAGGCTAAACAAAGCCCCGAACATATTACTATCATTGATGAAGATGTCACAATAGTAGAATTGGACAAAGAAGAATTGAACACAACATGCAACAATGATATGGATGTTGCATATGAAACATGGCCAGAAAATACAATTATTGATATTACCAGAGGAGATCCTATAGATGAGATATAGAAAGATGAAGATGTCACTGTTGTCAAAAATGAAACTGATGAACAAAAAACTACAATAGATTCTGCACAAGTACATATATTAGGCCAGATGTCATTATTGATTCAAGAAATCAATATAATCTCACAGAAGGAGAAGACCCACGAGCCTGATACAAACATACCTAAGGATGCAAGAGAAGGAGAAAAGAAGAATGCAACTGATGAACATGTAGTCATCGGTGAAGAACAAAAAGATGGAGATACAGATGAAGTGCAAAAAGAGAAAGATGAGAATGATAACATAGTTGATACCATGCCTAAGGACACAAAAGGAGAAGATGTAGATACAATGAAGGTAGATAAGGAGATGTCCTCAGACAATCGAGAGGCAAACATCGAGCAACAAGAAAAAGTTACAACACCACAAAAGCCATCAAGTAGCACATTAGACCAAGTAGAGATGGTGGGTATAGTTTTACATACATTTGCATCACAAAAGAAAAAGAAGAAAACCAAGAAGAATAAGTTGGAGGTCACACTTGATGAGATCTTTGAAATACGAAAGTGTGATCCAACTACTTGAGATTTTGAATCACTCCAAGAATATGGAGAAATTTGTCAAAGGAAAGCTTTGCAAGAAAAGCTTAAAAAGTAGCACCGAGACTCCTTAGTACTGGAGACCACAAGGGATATATTAAACTAGATAGTTCCCAACATTGATGTTGATCAAAATACCCCCATTCTGGATCAACTTGCCATTCTCACTGATGCCATCACAACACAGAATGTAGATGCAGAAAAGGCAATTAAGGAACGAGCAAAACAGATTTTCCAATATAAATTGACAGAAAAGATCATACAAGAAGTGGCAGAAATTAAGGTAAAGCTTTCAGAATTAAAAAATGAATTAGATCCAATCATTACTGAAGTTGTTTCCTTAATTCAAAAGCTATGCACTTTAGATAAATTTACAAAGGATAACAACGATAAGATTGAACAGATTGATTCCGATCTAAATGCAAGTGCTCAAAGTCTAACCACAGATGAAAATGAAATCAAATTGCATTATGAGAAGATAATTGAAATAAAATGGTTAAGACAAGAAATTTGGGAAGAAGAATCAAAATTCAGAGAAGAGGTTATCGAGATATAGTCTCAAATTTTACCGAACCTCACACTTCTGCAACAACACATAAGTTTAGCAAGACAACTAATTGCCACCCCTGAGATGTCTGTAGCAGACAACATCTACAACATGCATGCTAGGATCACATTAGAACATATGGCTCATGATAATTTAAAGGATAAATGGGAGAAGATGATGGAGGAAATGAAGACCTCTCACTCTCATATTTTTGATAAGCTATAGGTATACACCTTTGCCCTTACTATCAAAAAAGGGGGAAAAGGAAAATGATATGGACAGAGCATATAGTAAAAAGGGGAAAAGGAAGATATAGTATAAAGACAAGTTTACATATGTATATACTATACTATACCGACATATGCATAGGGGGAGTCATGAAATGAATAGGTAATATACATGGTGTACGTACTATAAATCTTTAGTATTTTGCACATGTCAGTTTTTGATACTAATGTCAAAGGGGGAGATTGATGACATAAGTTTTGCCATTAGTATGAAAAGAGAAAACAATTGATACAAACCATCGGTTACACTACACCGAAAGTCAGGTTTTAGTTCAGACCAAAAGTACTAAGTAAAGGGAAACCTGACACCACAAGTTTTGAAGTGTAAACTAAAAGTGCAACCCGAAGATAATACAGAGGAAACCAACAAGCAGGTTACACTATAAACTAAAAGAGAAGAAACATAGGAACTTGACAGCAAGGGAAGCTGATAGGAATTTCAACAAAGGAACACCGAAAGATAGTGAAACTGATTTAAGATAAAACTGAGCATCAGACACCGAAAGTGAATTATATCCCAAGAAAAGTGGATCTGACTTCTATGTCAGATAAAACAACTATATTCTATTTTTAGAGTTTTGATTTATTTTAAATCCATTTCTTGAGGAACAAGAAACATTATTGTAATTTTTTTAATCAATCTAACTGATTAAAGACATGCGAACTAGGAGATCAAGGTCAAGTTGTAAACCTTTGATCATAGAGTTAGTTTTGTAATATGTGAAACTAAGTTTGGTCAATCTATGTTATAAATAGATGTTGTAATCATTCATTTGAGATGTGTGAGAGGATGATTGTAGCCAATGAGCACATCTATGGATCAGACTAATATTTTGAAGAAGCAAAACAAAAAATAGATGAATTTGGTTATCAAGAACCAAGAACAAAGAGTACCAAGCAACAAAGGTATTAATAAATCACATTAGGTGATACTTTGTACATGTGATTTGTAATGGATCTATAATCATCAATTGTTAGATTATGTACACTTAGGTCAATGAGTATTTTTGTCTGCATTCTAACAAGTGTAGAAAATAGAAGAAATGCTTTCAAGAAAGGTGGATTTAACAATCCTATTGTAAATATCTTAACTAAGTGCACACTAAATAGTATTTCTAAAGCTCTTAACAGAGTAGACCTTAACTAGTCTCCACATAATACTCCTAACAGGGTGATCAAATTGTAAGCCTTAACTGACCCCTTCCAATCTGTAGATAGTGAAGTTTTTGTGAGTGCCATCCCCACCGCAGTTTTTACCTTCTAACAAGGGTTTTCTGCGTTACCATATCTTGTGTTATGTGTCAATTAATTTCATGAATATTTCTATGAATTCCTACATACAATTAATATTATGAAGTGATATCATATACATAAAGAAAGAACAACATATATGATTGGTAAAGCAAAGATTTGTTTACATAAGGTTAAAGGTTAACTAACTAAAAGTTTTAGAGGTAGTGATTCCCCCTCCCCTCTCAGTACACACTTCCCATTATTTCCAACAATAACTACTTCTCAGATTTCATTGTTAAAACTTATTCTTACTGTTTACCGATTAGCAGTCTTTCATTTACCAAAAAATAGTAAATTGCTTAGTGTATACCGATCAATCTAGATTAGTTATGTGTAATGAAAAACACTAAAGTAATGACTCATAAACACATTGACACAGGGATTTTTAACGTGGAAAAAATGTTAATGGAAAAACCACTTGGGACTGGTAACCCAAAATTTTCACTCTTCTAAAGTGAGCTCAGTGAAGAGACAACCCTATTAAAGGTTAAAAACACACTGTTAGGTGTGACCTTGTTAGAGGATTTAAATAGAATAGTTTGTCACATAATATCAGGCATCTCTATGCTACCTTCTATGACAAAACCCCAATTTGTCAAATGGTATCTAGCATCTCATGCTATCTTCAAGATTAAACTTTTTGATACTCCTTGGGATGTATCTCAATATAGAAAGGATTGTTAAGTCCTGATCAGTTAAGAGAATTTCAGATCCAATGGTTAAAATGGAACAGTAAATAATTTGTTCACACATACAACTTAGACTTGCATATTTTTAGATCTATTGTAAGATCATTGTACCTTTTTTGATCAATGTATCTTTTCAATACCTTTTCTCCACTTATTTAATATGCTTGGTGATGCTGTGCTTCTTTGTTGCTTAGTGTCCACAGAAATCTTTAGCTCTTTCCTCAGCTTGATTGATCAGGACTATATGAAGTTGTTCTTCATCAGTTTCTCTTTAGCATCCTTCTTCTCTACTCACTCTCCTAATTCATAATGAATTAGATTGTCTCTTTATAGACATGATATCACTATTTCTCACTTCTTGATTTTCTCATTCTTGGTGTGATCCGCAATCTTAGCCAATCTTTCTTTAAAGCTTTACTTCTGTTTTATCCCATAGATTTCTCCTTGACAATTGGATAAAAAAACTTTAAATCTTTCACCCATCTCTACCTTTAACTTGTCGATGAAAATAATATTAATAACCAGTTAAATATATCTTTATCTCTTTCTAGATAAGTGTTTTGTCATTTCTAAACTTCAGTTCTTTTCGGTGTTTAACTCTTTGATAGCTTCAGTCAACACTTCAGTTCTCCTTGGGCATCTCCATTAGGGTTGTCTATCTATCAGGTATCACTGTGAATTTTTTATCGTCTATAATGCTTTTGATTCTGCTCGTCAGTAATGCTTGTCAGTTTTCTTGCTTGGGAAGCACTATGACTTTTACTTTCAAGTTTCTCTGTCTGTCGGGGTGCACTGCCCGTCGGTGTTTGTAGTCACTTAATGAATGCTGATCTTTTATGCATTACTAAAAGCACAATCTTTATCTCTCTAATTCTCTAAATTATTTGACACTTTGTGTATAACCAATCATATTATATCAAGTTGACAGCAATGAGAATACAATCCATTAACTGATTTAATGTCTTGCATTATCTTTTTGCATTTCGGTGATCAAATTAACATCTTAAAACATTCAATCAGTTATATGTCATCAGAACATATCAGATCTTTTAGAGGAATATTATTTGGATGTAACAAAGTTGGTCACATGAAGATGATTGCAGAGGTAAGTCTCCTAATAAGCGCTTTTCTAGTTATTGATTCAAATGTGATGAATATGGGAAAAACAAGCCAGAATATAGAAAACCTAATCAATCCAACACTAAATAAGACTACATCAAAGAGGAAACTGTAACTAAGATTACATGTTACAAGTGTAACAAATTTGGGCACATCGAAGTGAATTACAGGTTATAGGTTAATCAAAACAGATCATCTCCTCCATGTTTTAAATGTAACAATCAAGGACATATAGAAATTTTTGCAGGTATAATGGAGCCATAAGAAATAGAAGAATACTATCTATTATTATAAATGTAAATATTGGTGATGTTGGAAGAAGTAAGGAAGAATATATGGATGAGCTTGACAAATATTTTGTAAGGAAGATAACAAGGACAATGGTAGAGTATGGAAAGTGAAGGAACAAAGTGAGATTAAGGTTCAGGGAGATTTGTTAGATGCTACTGAATCCTCACATGATGTTTCTACATCAGCCTAAATGGCCAAGACTGGCCTTAGGAGGAGCTTTGAAGAAATATAACATAAATCTATGCAGTCCCTTTGAATGCAGAATAAGCTAATGCGAGCTTATGGATAGATAATATGATTAGTTTAGAGTCTATATCTGAGATCGCATGGTTATAAACATTATATTGGATGATCGCCAGAGAAATAGATGACTGATAATTGAAAACTTACAAGTTCATCGGGAAAAGTATCATTTTGTGCATGACGAAGTATAACTTCATTTTCTTAAATATTTTTAATCACTATTCAAGTAGAACTTAAGGAGACCAGAGGAGAAAGAAAATAAGGTAGAGAATTTATGTGATTGCTAAGTGTGCATACCATAATTTACCGAGTAAAAGGTATTTTTATCTTCTGCAAGCTTTGTTTAATATGTATACTTCATTGATCTTTGATATTAGTGAGAGGCTGAGGTATAAGTTTAAGAAACACCCTTACAAATATATGAAGGATGAACCTAAAGGCATGTTTTTTCAAACTCCATATGACGTGCTTCATGTGGAAGATATTAGGACATACATACATTAAAAATATGAGTCATTAGGGGACTTTGAAATCTTCAAGGAGATGAAAGACATGATAAAGGATGATGGAACTTGGAAGGATGAGTTCACTCATTTACAGAACCTTAGCATCATGCGGATGATGAAACTCTACAAATTTGATGAGGAAGAATGGAAGAAGATAATTCTTAGCAGAGTCCATGACTAGTCTCTATGGATAGGAGAGAAACCTGTTAAGATTTCCAGCAAGTTGATTCATGATGCGACTATATTTGATAATACTGGCATTATCCCTAGTATGGAAAATAATACAAATAAGCAGGTTAAAACCCTAACACACTCGAAGTGGGACAAGAGGGAAATGACAATCAACGACATCTTTCAACATGATGTAAGTTTAATTTCAATGATTTTGGGATACAAATTTCATTACAACAACCAACCTAATTTTGTCTCTATGGGTGTAATAATGATGGCATATAAGATGGTGAAGGAAAATATGAAATACAACTTGTGTGAAGTAATCAAACAATAATTCCTGGACAATGTTAAAAAAATCAAGTGAGATGAATCAAAGGAATTTAGATTTGGATTAATACTAATACATATCTACATTCATATAGTTCACAAGTTTCTTGGAATTCACCCTAGGGAATGGAAAGACAATGAACCACCTAGTATTCAAGTGACCAACAATTATAGAAGATAAAGTAGTACATGGGTGGATGGAGAACTCTTTGTAATGTTCAATATTCTTCAAAGGAAAATGAAGGAAAGAATGAGAATTCTTGAAGAATAGTTGAAAAGACTAAAGATACAATTTGTTTCATGGTTGAAATTGATTGTGTATGCTTTGAAGCAGTAGAACGTAGGAAGAAATGGACTTACCCTATGGGCTATGAGGCTAGTACTTAAGTTCTCACCATGCAAGTTGAACATTTTCTATCTTCTGAGATTGATTATACTAAATAAAGATGGGAAACCTATGAGAAAAAGTATTCCAAAATAAGAGATGAGAAAACTAGGGCGGGAAGAAAAAGGAAGATTGAGAAAATGGTTGATAATCTTGTAGATAAGGTAGATATAAGCCAAGATGAGATGAAAGAGGTAATAAAAAGTTAGTAGAAGGATCTTCTGGGATGGGGAGCACTGCTCCTACAACCCTTCCACATCCTCAAGTTGTAAAGGTTTCTGATCCACCTCCTACTATGGTCGATGTACTTGATACCACTCCTACACCACCCAAAAGGTCATCATAGAGAAAAACCATGACTGAAACAAAAAATGAAAAATATATTCCTACGAGAAGAACAAGGTCCTCTAAAAAAATTCACCTCCTAAAAGTTAGAAGATAGAAGTAGAGAAGAAATAAGAAAATAAGATGGAAGAGGAGAAAACTGAGAAGGAAACTGAAGTGATAGCACAACATAAACTAGTTGAGAGACAACTTTGGAAACCCAATTTGAAGATGTTGACAAAGAGGATAGTTGATCAAGGCAAGCTAAATAATTTTCCTAGGTACTATGAGAGGCATAATGACAATGATAAAATTATGATTGAAGACATTGTCATTAATCACATGCTAGTGTTTCAAAATAATCTACTTAGAATAGGAGGTAGTATTCCTAAGGACTTATATGATACATTTGATGTAAGGAAGAAATTAGAACTTAAAGAAGATGAACATATAAGGGTGAAAGCAATATAAAATATGCTACCAATTATTTCATTTTTTGATCATGACAAAATAATGCAATCCATTAAGCCTCTGCTGAGAGTAAAAAAGGGATTGATAAATATCATGGGGAGAAAGTATGATGAAGTAATAGAAGAAACTAACAAGGTTATTGGTAAATTATTAATGAAAATTGAACCAAAAAATCCTTCACCTCCTAAGCACAAGGATAATAAGCCAAAAACCATTCTTAAAGGAGAGTCTTCTAAATCTACACAAGTATACACTGACTCATCTAAGGATGAAGAAAATAGTAATCAGTTCTACAATATAATTAAGAAACTAGATTTATTTGTAGGAGGTGTGCATGTGTCTTTGGACACTTCGTAGGATAAATTGGTGACCCTTTTCAAGTGAATATTGATATTTTTATTGAGGTAGATGGAAACAATGAATACAATATAGTTAATACAATAGATCTTGGCACACTGACTGGGAGAGAGATGAAAGGAGCTTTTGAGGAAGAAGATCAAGGCACTAAGGAAGAACTTAAAGAAAGTATGGTTAAGGTAAAGAAGGAAGGTGAAACTAAGGTTAAAGTTGAGCAAGAAACAAATGTATCCATTCCTATTTCTTCAAATCTACTATTGGAAAGTGATAATAAAACCTATGAAAACTAATTTTGATGGCATAAATGAGGATGAACTAATGAATTTTTCATTTATAGCCTTTTCTAAAGATAAGAAGAGATTAGAGTAGAGGATAGAGAAAAATACAAAGGTATTAGAGAGAGAAGTAGATAGAATCAACAAAATTTTACCCATACCTTTCACCTTTCAGGGAAATGATACATTGGATAATCTAAACAAAGTCCTTGATGAATTTGATCTTCACTTTAATTCCTTAAAGAAGACCGTAGCTATGAAAGTTGAGAGGGAATACATGTCGAAGAAGTTAGATGACATATGAAAGTCATTAGTGTGGGATATAAGACACCACTATCTTTGCTATTAGGTCTTGCATTGATCATGGAAAGAAGATATACAACTATTGCATAAAACCATCTAAGAATGTATAGAATGCAAGGGATATAATCCATAATAATGAGAAGAAATGGGATGAATTGGTGAAGGATTGTGGGTCCTCCTAACAATTTGTTATAGATAAGGATAAGGATGTATCAAAGTTACTGGACAAAATCAATGTGCTTGAAACTAAGAAGTCAAGAGTGTTGGGGAGATTTTCTATGTTGAGGAGTATGCTTACTCCTAAAGTATCAATTCTTGAGAATCACCTTGAGGACATGGAGATGGAAAATAAGTCCCTTGATGAAGCTCTACCTACAGCAATGAAGGATGTTGAGATCTCATCCTTTTATTTGAATGGCCTTAGTCATGTTGGTAAAAAATTGGAGAATACATGGAAAGAAGACACACAGATCTTGGAAACCTTATTTCAAGATATAATTCATAGGGTATAAGTTTTTGGTGAGAAGATCTACAATTTTTATGTGTATATAGCTAAATTTTTGAGTATACCTTTACCATTGATGTCAAAGGGGGAGTAATAAGTGTAGTATGAAAAATGTATAGTCAATTGTTTGGAATTAGACACTTAGTCATTTTTCACTAAGTCTTGCCATCAATGCCATAGGGGGAGATTGTTGGCAAGTGGCCTAATGAGTATACCATATGGGTTTTCATTTATGGAAACACTACTTATTGGCGTGGCCACTTGTAGTACAATATAGCTTTGGATATTTTGTTTGGAAAAATGACTAAGTCCAAGAGGTAGTTGACAGGGTACAGTTGCACAATTTTGTCAGGTTAGTATAGTATGTGATGAGTTAATTCATGAAATATTAGAGGAATGTATTATGGGATGTAGTAGACCTTAAATTAATGTCACTTGTATTTTGGAGTTGAGTAGATAGGGGTAGAGATTGATGTGGTTATGTGAAGATAATGTAGTATTGTAATAGGGCAAATGAGTGGTCACAATGTTTAAGGGAGTAACATGTGGATTCCAAAAGTGCTAATTTGGATTTGGTTTGGGTCCTACCCTACCTTTGTTGATATATGATCACTGACTATGTATTTGATAATTGATTATGGGTTGGACACATTTTGTGATGTACTTGTGAGTCGACTGGAAAGGTTAGCTAATCGACTATATATGTGAAGATGTTTTGAGATGCAAAGAAATGTGTGGAACAAATAGATGCATTGTGATGTCAGAATTAGACAAAGGATACTGCAAGTTATAATTGAGACCACTTAAGCATAGAAGATGCTTGTAAAGTTCACTTTTTGATAGATTATTGTAAAAACAATTTTACATTGTAAGAGCAGTGAGCTCCTTGTATTACCCCTAACAAGGGTTCTATCCTTTAATTTGGATTTTTACCAAATTTAATATTTAGCTCCTAATAGGGATAGGTCTTCTAACAGGGACATTATACTCTTGGTGAATTATTTGTGGTTATCATCCCCACTGGGGTTTTCCCTTGGCTAGGGTTTCCTTGTTAACAAATCATGGTGTTATGAGTTGTTAACTTTATGTGTATGTTCTCCTTATTTCAGTAATTACATGGTTAAGTTTGAATTTGTTAAGTTTGAAAATAAAGTGTTTTAATACTAATTCACCCTCCCTCTCAGTATTAATTAATCCTAACATGTACGCCCACCCTATTTTGAAGTAAATAAATGATTTTTTATGAATCCTTCTGGGAAAAGGTATCTAAAACACCAAAGATCGATGACAATATTTTTTCTTTTTTCTTATTCAATATTTTTTTAATTAGTTTTTAATTGACTGTAAAGTACATTTTCAAAACCTTTGGTTTACGATCACCTTAATTTGATGAAAACTTTACTTTTCAATTTTTTTTAATCTTGAAGGAAATTCTATGTAGATTTATGTCATATAATTCATTTAAAAAAAAAAGTAAAATAATTTTTTTTTTACATTTTAGTTAACCTTACTATTTCAAGTTTAGGTACCACTTTGGCTTAATAAATATTTTAAAAATACTAAAATTATTCATATCAATATGAAATTTATATTTTTATAATTTGTACAATAAGAACTGTTTAATGGGTTTTCATTTCGTCAAAAAATTCATTCGGGGAGGCCTCCAAAAAATTATGAAAATGAGAAAATTTTATATTCCAGTGCCTAATCCATATTTTTGTAAGGCCCAAAAAAATCTTGGTGGGACCAAGCCTATCCCGAACAAAAAATTAGGGCGGTGGTATAGTGCCCATTCCTGGTTTTAAGAAATAGGCACCCATTTTTTGAAATTCAAAAAATGGGTGCCCGTTTCTATTTGGACCGTTGAAAACAAAACAGACACCCATTTCATTTAAATAATGGGTGCCCATTTCTAAAAAATCCATTGGAGACAAAAAAATAGGATTGTGGGTCTGATCTCAATGATTGACGATTATTCTTTATCATTTTAATGATATATCCATGTTGCAGACAGAATAATTTGAATCAACATTCTCTTTTCTTGTCTTGTTTTGGATCTGACATGAAGAGAATACTTTGAATTCAAATTTTGGTGCAAACATGGGATCAAAGCAATGTAGAACAAGGAAAAGGAAGGTTTGGACAACTGATGAGGTTGCAACAAGTAGATGAGTCAGGACATAAATGTGATGCAACATGAGACAATCCAAAAGCCTACAATTGCAATTATATAAGCATGAATAAAAGTTGTACATAAATTAGTAAGCATATAAATAATTAAAAATTAATGAATGAAAAAAATACTATGAGTATATGAGGCCCAACCTCAGTGACCGGTAGGGTAGAGCATGAAGAATTTCCAACCTCAGTATTACATCAAGAACCCTAAAAAATTGCAAAAAATATATCAAACACATTATTTCAAATATATCAAAAACTTTAAATGTGCTTAAATGTATCTAGATCAAGGTGCATACCGTGAATGAGTCACCAAGCTATAAAGGTGTGGAGATGATATGATGACAATCGCTAAATGACCTAGTGTCAACCCTCCTCTTTTCACCAAAAAATCCACATGTTATGGTCGATATTTGTATAAATATGGAATTTAATATTGCACTATAAATTATAATTAAATTTACCTTTGTAGGATGATCATCGTCCACATAGAGAAAATCAACATATGATGTGATCTCATCTCCAACATCAGCATGAGTGCCACCGTCAGCATCATCATATCCACCATGGGTAGTAATAGCACCATCGGGCTCACTCTGGGGAACCTTATATACATCTCCATAGCTTGTGAAAACATGTGCTATTCTAGGGTCAACCCTCGCTTGGGTCAACTGCTCTAAAACATTGCCCAAAAGGGCACTCAATGAACCAAGAGATGACTGCACTGCTTGGTGATGGGAAGGTGCAAGAACTACTGAATCAATAAGAGGAACAAGGGGGTCATTATGTATATGATTTACAATTTTATCAATCAATTTTTCCCCTTCCTTGTTCTGTGGCATACCTCGACCAACCTCCTAGAATTCTTTCATATCAAAGTAATTGAGTTTCTTACCCAATTCAATTTCAGCCCATATTTATTTCAAAAAATATAGGGGGACCTCATGATTGGCGTGTGGTGGGTGGCCAAATACCATCCACCACCACTCCAAAAAGTGATGAGATATCTTCAGGTGCTAACTCCATCTAATAGAAATATGTGGCTTCTTGCCAACTATCTCCTCATCCCTTTTAGGGTTCACAAAATAACATTTAATATCATTTTTGGTAGTTTTAGATCATTGACCTCTTTATAAGATTGGCCACTAGTATAGTAGGTACGGATGGAGTCCCTCCATGACTAAAAAATATCGAGCTTAGAGTCTAATGACTTTATAGAATCTAGAGTGCCTTGCATGCTCTCTACAAG
Source organism: Thuja plicata (assembly GCA_018584345.1). Taxonomy (NCBI): domain Eukaryota; kingdom Viridiplantae; phylum Streptophyta; class Pinopsida; order Cupressales; family Cupressaceae; genus Thuja; species Thuja plicata. The sequence goes on along the minus strand of MU227643.1, from coordinate 3,271,600 downwards.
ATGTAGTAGTTGGGGAGGTCGATGAGGATCACTTCTAATGGTATTGATGTCTTACATAATGGCCTATACAATTATCCTAATATTCTCTCTCAACTCTATAGGAGTAGGTGCAAGTGGAGAGAGAGAGAGGTTTATTATTTGTTTTCTATACCTAGGGTTTCAAGTTTTAACCTCTTTTTTTAGTTTTATTTTTTTGTACGATAATTTACAGAGTAAATTAAAACTAAAAAAAAAAAAACATAAAATATAATTTTTTATACGTTATTAGATTTTTTTTTGAAACTATAAAATTACTTGTCTAACCATTAAGAAATAACAATACACTATAATTTTTAATGAAAATAAAAAATAATAAAAACAATGGTACATACTTGGAATCAAGAAAACAATAGCTGAGGGTGTCGGCGATAACACTCAAAATGAGCACCCATACGGTGAAAAATGTGATCTTGTTTTACTAGTTGTAAAAATGACTTGCAAAATGGTTTATATATATATATATATATATTTGTGAAATGAGCACCTGTTTCTTAGAAAATGGGTGCTCGTTAAGCTTTAGGCTCTCAAGCTGTAAATATATAATGGGCACCTGTTTAAGAAATGGGTGCCAATTTTATATTTACAACTCGGGCGCCCAAAGCTTAATGAGCACCTAATTTTTAAAAAATGGGTTCCCATTTCTTGCGCCAAAATGTTTTGGCCATAAAATTGGCACCCAAATTGGTGTATTTACTCTATAATAGTGGTAGTGTTCAATCTCTTAAAGAAACATTCATACCCTAAGAGGATATGTAATCAATTTTTAATTTATTGCACCATTATTCATTAAGTTAGGATCCCTTGTTAAGGCTTACTAGTTATATTTGCACTTTTCCCAAATTTGCATGTCACGCTGTTTCCATACAACATACTTAAATTCACTCAATTTTAAAGAACAATGTAAAGAGTTATTTCAAATTCCTTATTTCATAATGATTGTAGATCTATCAAGCGGTAAGTGCAAGAAGTTGGGTCCCAATTCAACGAAAGTATTATGGACTTAAAATGCTGCTAGAAATGGGCACCCGTCTTAGGCTCAGACACCCGATCCAAAATTCAAAAAATGGGTGCCTGTTTTTTTAATTATTATTATTATTTTAATTTTTTTTTAAGAAACTCATTTTTACATGTCGATTTATTATATTTAAGAAACAGGTACACATTTTTAAACGTGTGCCCACTTTTTAAAATTTGAATTTACAAGACCACCCTTTGCATTGGATTTTGGTTCGAGATAGACTTGGTGGGACCAAGCCTATGCTTGGACCTCCAAAATAATGGCTAAGGCATTTGAATACCAGATTTCTGTCTTGCTGTAATTTTTTGAGGGTCTTCCTTATCAAAATTTTTGATGAAATGAAAACCCATTAGAACTCTTACTATCTAGATTTCAAAAATATAAATTTTATAGTGATATGATCAATTTTACTATTTTACAATATTTTAATCAAAAGTGGTACCTAAACTTAAAATAATAAGGTTCACTAAAACTTGAATACCTTTTTTGTTTTTACATTTTTTTAAAAATAATTTATATGACAACAATCTACATAGAATTTCCTTCAAGCTAAAAAAATAATTTTGAAAAAAGTGAAGTTTTCATCAAATTATGGTGGTCGTACACTCTAGGTTTCAAAAATATATTTTATAGTCAATTAAAAATTAATTAAAAAATATACTCAATAAAAAAAAAAAGAATATTCTCATCAATATTTGGTGTCTTAGTTATCTTTCCCCAGAAGGATTCGCAAAAATTCATTCATTTATTTAGGCCAAAAATTTATTTATTATGACAAAGTAGTTTTTAAACATGCCTACTAAAAAATAATTTATACCATGTGGGTATTTAAATAAATTACATATTTGAAAATTAGACTCCAAGAACTACATTTTCTATTAGTGAAGTTTTTTAGAAACAATCTCTAAGTGACTCAAATTTTGACATCAATTGACAAAAAATTTGAAAAATAGGGAAAACGCTTCCACTTTTTGCCCAAAAGTGGGACTCGACGTTTTGCAGCCACCCCAAGATAAGGAGAAACACATGAGTCCTATTGCTATTCCCATTTCAGCCAATTCTTTCATTAACACATTTAATCTAATAACATTAACCAAATGTGCATAATACTAATTTCTATTTGCTTACCCATTTGTAACTTACCCTCATACACCTTACACTTTTAAGATAACATCGTATCCAAGTAGAATATTGAGCAATGTACATATAAATATTCTTCTAGCATTTATTTACCATTTCACAATCGATCAACTGATTAATATTGTTAGTTTCCTACTATTAAGATTTTTCTCCCAATATATGTGTATAAACAATAAAACATTAATCCATCTCCATAATGTTCATCTAGGCACCTAGCCACTCACTAGAAATATGTATAATTTAATAAGACAAGCTTCAATCATTCATATTGGCAACTCATTTCCTTTCTTTTATACTCATTTTATAAAAAATTTAGTTCATATCATACATACTCTTCCCTAGACCTGCTTGATTACATTGGTTTAACTTATTTCTATTTGAATTAAAATCATATGCAGAAAGGATACAACTCTTACAAAACAAGAATAACATACTTATTTTGTAAACAAAAATGTGAATTGTATAGCCAATTTATGATAAATCCTTGGAGACATAGGTATTTTACCCAAGGGTTTCCTAATTAAACACTTACATAATTTTACTTAGATATTAATGACACATTGCATTGCCTAAGCAACTTTAGTTCTTAAAACTTTAAAAGGGAGGAGAGAGAAATACACTTGATTTGGAATAGTAATTTTCTCCTTACTTTTCAATTCCTTGCTACGAGAAGTCATAGGAGAGAGAGAGAGAGAGAGAGAGAGAGAGAGTTCAACTATTATCAATCATATCTATTACAAGCATGACCTAATTTTCAATGTTCTTACCCACTCATGTAAGGTCCTAATTTATCTGGTGCAGGAGCACACCTAAGCTAACCTCCAAGTTGTTTTCATTTTGGCTTGTACTTGACATTGGAAAAGTCAAGTTAGGATAGCTTTTTTTTGGACCTTAGAAGGTCATTTCTATGTAGGATAAGTGAGTTAGTCATTAGGACTAAGGTCACAACAATAGCCATTGTTAGTAGTTTTTCAAATTCTTAGGATTAGTTGCTAAATGTGGGATTGGAGTCATGAATGTGTCCAAATCACTTAAATGTGGACATAGAGATGCCATAGGGTCTTTAATGATCTTGGATCCTTGAATTGCAGAGGTTAGAGGTGTATGTGATAGAAATCTACCTGCAAGAGACAACACTAAAACATGCAAACCATTAAGATTAGCCAATAAAACAATAAAATTCAAGCAAGGGTTAGCACATTCAAATAGAATCCCAAAACAAGAAGTTTAAACCACAACCTCCGATGAGCTTGAACAAGGGCACCCAATGCCTTGTTGATGTGCTCTTAGAGATGGATG
>MU227643.1:3254451-3268004 GCA_018584345.1 Thuja plicata | reverse complement strand
CATATTTAATTAAATAAATTTAACTAAATAGATAGAAGAATATAACAGATATAATTAATTAAAATTAATTATAGTGCTATGGGAATATTAATTAAATTAATATAAGGATGATTTTGGACGTCTACAAGAGGTCCTAAAATGTAGGGAGAAGGCATAATAGAGAAGATGCCAAAAGTTGCTAAATTATTGTCATGACAACATTTGCAATAATTGCAAATGTTGCATGCAACATTGGTTACATTGGATTATCCTTGAAACTAGGAGTGGGGAATTGACCAACAAGGCCTAGAATGAAGGAAGAAGGCATCTAATGGAGAAAAAGACTCAAATCAACCAGTGATTCATTCATTGTAAGAAGTGTGAAGTTGAATAGAGCTCTGCAATTCTAATTTTTTGAGAATCCCAAGCATTTCTTTGTGACAGTCACATTTTATGGATTGAGAGCTTGAATCTAATGGTTGTTTTGCATGCATAAGATAGTTAGAGACAATTTTCATTTAGTGGGTTAGCTGATTAGAGGTAGTATACAGTCACAACTAAATTGTATTGTAAGTAGAGAGTTCACTGGTCCTGTCCTGACCAGACACTCAAGTCATGGCTCCCCCATGAAATCTAACCATGGGAAACACCTAAGGGTAGATAGAAATGTTAGGGAAGTTAGTGGTGTACATATGTGTAGAGTTAGGAGTCTTAGAGAGTCGAGCTTCTATTTTTAGATCCAAGCCCTAGGTGAGCATGCACTTTCGGTTAGTGGTTTGGAAGTGAAACAGTGAGCATTCATGTGCAGGGAAACAAGGAACTGTATGGTCCAAGTACATTTCTAGTTAGGGTTTAGTGTTACCTTGACATGCTAGGAGGGTTGAGTCCATACCAATCAGTGAAGTCATGTTTTGAGCAAGTCTTTCCTAGTGTTGCAGACTGTCCAGGAATTTAGGCCTATTAGCCCTATTGGTCCTAGTTTATAGGAACCCCATATACATATGACTTAGGGGTTTAAGAATTACAAAATCCTTTGTAAAAGGATAAAAGGGTATCTGTATATGGTCTTATAATTTTAACTTCTTTGGAAAAGTTTTGAAAGAAATGAGAAAAAAACACTGACAAGGGCTACAAGGAAGTAAGCCAAATTAGGCCTCCTAGAGACAAGAACTTGGACTCGATTGAAAATGGGCATAAGATCCCTCAAGATGGATACAATTGTGATAAAATTCAATGTATACATGGTGATGGACACACCTGCAAGTGATTTGTGAGTGTTAGAGTGGAAAAGTTGCACTTAGATACTTCTAAGTGTAAGTAGGAGAAGTGAAGTGAGGTGACTATAGGGTGTTAGTCTTTCAAAGGTGAAGCACAAAGTGGAGACTCTTAGAGAAGAGTAGGATTAGGAATTAGTTAATGATCTAATCCTAATAAGGACCTAGAGGAGATTAGGATCCTTGAAGAAGATAAAGAAGATCTTATGAGGAGATTGTCCAAGCAAGCCATTCGGAACACTTACATCATATTAGTATTAGAGCTTGATTAAAGATTAGGCTTGTGGTGGATATTTCAGCCTACTAAATCAGTGGTAGAGAATACACTTGGAAGGTCAGAGAAAGCTAAAACTATGGTGACTAATGCTGAGTTAGCCAAAAAGGTAGAAGATCAAGAAGAAGACAACAAGTTGTTAAGAGAAAGGTTGTCTCAAATGGAGCAGCTCTTGGGAGAAGTCCAAGACAAAGCTGAGAAGATGAAGGATAAGATAGATCAGAAAGAAGAAGAAGAGGCAAGGAAGAAAGGAGTGGATCTAGAAGAGGAAGCTCCAACCCTTGACCTTGTCAGTGACCAAGAACCCTTCTTAAAGGAATTTAAGGATTTAAGTGGTAAAGCTTTGGAAGGCGTGCCACTATTTAGTGGATAAATGGATCCTGATTCAGTAGTGGATTGGATAGAAAAAATAGAGAACCATTTTGAATGTGATGGTATCACAGAGGCCCAAAAAGTAAATGTGGCCAAGTCAAGATTGAGAGGTTCAACTCTCACATGGTGGAAGTTTGTTCAAACTGAAAGAGAGAAAGAAGGAGAGAGTCTTATAGCCACATGGAAGGGCATGGTAACTAAGATGAAGCAGACCTATTTACCTTATGATTATGAAGTGAAGCTACATAGGAGGAGACATAATCTTAGACAAAAAGACTTTGATGTCCAAGACTATGCCGAAGAGTTCCAAAAAATGTGCTTAAGATCACAAGTGGTTGAAGATGAAAGCATCAAGCTAGCTAGGTATTTGAATGGACTCAAATGGTCTATTCAAGAAGACATGAGTCTTCTGAGCTTCAAAACCATCCGCCAATGGTATCAAATGGCCTTGAAGATAGAGGAGAAAGGCAAAAGGAAACAAGAAAAAATTTCTAAAGGAAGAGGTAGAGGAAGAGATAGTAGAGGACAAAGAGGTGGTTATGGTGGAAGGAGTTCAGAATCAAGGACACAAGGAGAAGTCAAATACAATGAGTAGAAAGAATCAATTTCTAATAGAGGTGGTAGAGGAAGGAACTCCAATTTTAGAGGTAGAAGTGGTGGACAAGGAAGAGGAAATTACTTTGCCAATATGAAATGTTACCATTGTAACCAAATGGGACACCCTGCCTATAGGTGTCTAGAGAAGGGTAGTGCTTCTCAAGGAGGTAACAAGAGGACTAATCTAGTCCAAGAAGTCACAAATGTAGCTGATAAATACCTTGAGGTGCCATTAAATTCTGAGAAAGGTGAGAACCTCATGATGAGGAGACCATTGATAAAGGAGCCAATTAAGGAGGAACCAAGCCAAATGAGGTCTTTGTTTAGAATCAAATGTAAGGTGATGGGAAAAGTATATAGAGTCATTGTAGACTCAGGGTCTACTGACAACATTGTGTCAGAGGAAGCATTTAGAAAGTTAGGAATGACAAGGATACCTCATACCCATCCTTACAAGGTCACATGGCTCAATAAGGGACAACATGTTTTAGTGAATGAGTAAGCATGGGTGGAGTTCTCTATAGGGAGATATAAGGACAAGGTAATATGTGATGTACTACCCATGGATGCATGCCATTTTATCCTAATAAGGCCATGGAAATTTGACCACCAAGATATCCATGATGGAGTGAAGAATTCCTATACTTTCAAGAAGGATAACATCACTTTCAAAATACAGTCACTGTTAGAAGATATAGAGGTGAAGATAGCAGGTCCTAATGTCCTAATGGTGAGTGAGAAAGAGTTCTTGGAAGCCATAGAGGAAGGAGAAGGAGTTGGCTTTGCACTAATGTTGAAGCCCAAGGAAGTGGAAGACAAAATGGTAAAGAGGACAAAGCTGCCACAAGAGATACAAGAAATGTTGTAGAAGTATGAAGGTGTTGTAATTGATGGAAAACCATCAAAATTACCCCCTATAAGACCCATAAGCCATCAGATTGACCTTATTCCTAGAGCTACCCTACCCAATAAGGCAGCCTACAAGATGACCCCTCAACAAAATGAGGAAATAGCTAGGCAAATTCAAGAGTTACTAGAGCAAGGTCTTATAAGGAAGAGTATTAGTCCTTGTGCTGTACCCACAGTCTTATCCCCTAAGGAAGGAGGTACTTGGAGATTATTTATTGACTCCAGAGCCATTAATAGGATCACTATCTAATACAGGTTCCCTATCCCTATGATTAAAGACTTGATGGACTGTCTAGGAGGTGCAAGGTACTTCACAAAGATATATTTAAAAAATAGATATCATTAGATAAGGGTGAATGAAGGAGATGAGTGGAAGAAAACCTTCAAGAATAGTGAAGGGTTTTATGAATGGCTAGTCATGCCATTCGGCCTATCGAATGCTCTATCAACTTTTATGAGGTTGATGAATGAAGTACTCAAGGATCACATTGGCAAGTTTGTAGTGGTATACCTGGATGATATACTCATCTTTAGTAAGACAAGAGAAGAACACCTCAAGCATGCCGAATTAGTACCTTAGAGGCTACATGAAGAGAAGTTAATGATTAAATTGGAGAAGTGTGATTTCATCAAAACATAGATAGTGTACCTAGGATTTGTTCTATCTCATGATAATCTGAAAATGAACAAGAGTAAAGTGGAAGCCATTATGAATTGTCCTACTCCAAGGAGAGAAATAGAAGTAAAACGTTTTCATGGCCTTGCTTAATATTATAGGAAGTTCATAAGGCAATTTAGTGCTATTTGTGCTCCTATGTTGGACACAATCAAAGGAGGAATGAAGATCAAGTTCATATAAAATGAACAAGCCACTAAGAGCTTTGAGTTATTAAAAGAAAATATTTCTACCCAACCTATCCTAGTCTTTCCAAGCTTTGAGAAGCTTTTCACCATTGAGTATGATGCAAGTAACATAGCTATTGGGGCTGTCCTAAGAAAAGAGGGTAGACCAGTAGCATTCCATTCATAGAAGTTGAGTGAAGAAAAGAAGAAGTATTCTTCTTATGACCTTGAGTTGTATGCATTGGTTCAAGCCTTGAGAAAGTGGAGACACTACTTCCTGCCCAAGGAGTTCATGGTTTATTCAGATAATCAAGCCTTAAGTTTTCTAAAATCTCAAGAGAAGTTTTGCCACAAGCACATGAAGTGGGTTGAGTACCTACAAGCTTACACCTTTAATATCAAACACAAGGAAGGTGTCCTCAATAAAATTGTAGATGCATTGTCAAGAAGAGATCTTACAATCTAAGAGATTTAGTTGAGGAGCATGGGAATAGATCACTTCAAGGATCTATATGCTAAAGATGAGGATTTTGTAGACATTTACAAGGTATGTGCTGAATACAAGAACCATTTCCATAGTGAGTATGCTGGATATAATTTTCAAAGTAACCTTTTGTTTAAGGTAAATCAGCTATGTGTCCCTAGAGGCTCTATTAAGGAGAATATGATACAAGAAAAGAACAATGGTGCATTAAGTGGTCACTTTAGGATCACTACGACACAAGAAATAGTTCAAAGGTTCTACTATTGGCCGAGAATGAACCTTGATGTTAAGATGTATGTGGAGAATTGCATTGTATTTCAGAGAGCCAAAGGCACTTCTTCAAATGCTGGTCTTTATCAACCACTACCTATTCCCACAAGGTCTTGGGATTTCTTGAGCATGGATTTTGTAGTTGGGTTACCCAAAAAAAAACAAGGCATGGATAGTGTTTATGTAGTTGTGGATAGGTTTAGTAAAATGGCTCACTTTGTGCAATGCAAGACCACTAATGATGCCAGCCAAATATCCTCTCTCTTCTTCAAAGAGATAGTAAGAATCCATGGGCTACCTAAGAGAATTGTGTCTGATAGAGACACCAAATTTATGAGTCATTTTTGGAAGACTCTTTGGAAAATATTAGGCACTAATTTATCCTTTGGGTCTACCTACCATCCCCAAACTGATGGTCAGAATGAAGTGGTGAATAAAAGCCTTGGAAATCTACTAAGGTGCTTGAAAAAGGAGTACGGATAGCAATGGGATCAATCGATTGGACATGCTGAGTATGCCTACATTGACACCATCAATAGGTCAACAGGGAAGAGCCCCTTTGAGATAGTGTATGGATTACACCTTAGAGGTGAATATGAGTTGAGAGACTTAAAGGATGGAATGAAGGAAAGTGGACATGAAGATGATTTTTCTTGTGTAATGCAAGAAATACGTGATACAGTCTGGAAAACCTTGACAAAGAACACCTTGAAACATAAGACAAAGATTGATGAAATTAGAAGAATAGTTTAATTCAATGTGGGTGACATAGTCATGGTGCATATTAACAAATCCATACTTTAGAAGGGTGTCCCTCACAAGTTACAAATGAGAAGGATAGGCCCCTATCCTATCTTGGGTTAGAATGGTGAAAATGCATTCAAAGTTGAGCTCCTGAAAGACAGTGGACTGTCACCTATTTTCAACATTGAAAACTTAGTCCATTACAAAGGACCACAAAAAGACATGGAATAGAGTCTCCAAGAAGTCATCAAAGATGTGGAAGAGTTACAGTTACCCTCTGCTATAGTCACAGGAGCTAACAACATACTGGATACAAGAGTATACAAGAAGACTATAACAAAAGAGTACAAGGAGCACTTGATCAAAAGGCATGATCAAACCAATGCTGATGTAGTATGGGTCAAAGAATCAGAGTTCAAGAATATGGGGATTGATACAAGCATCCTCAATCCAAGGATGGATTACTCTTTTTGTTTTGGGGAGGATGGAGCAGGAGCACACCTAGGCTAACCTCCAAGTTGTTTTCATTTTGGCTTGTACTTGACATTGGCCAAGTCAAGTTAGGATAGTTTTTTTTTGGACCTTAGAAGGCAATTTCTATGTAGGCCAAGTGATTTAGTCATTAGGACTAAGTTCACAACAATAGCCATTGTTAGTAGTTTTTCAAATTCTTAGGATTAGTTGCTAAATGTGGGATTGGAGTCATGAATGTGTCCAAATCACTTAAATGTGGACATAGAGATTCCATAAGGTCTTTAATGATCTTGGATCCTTGGATTGAAGAGCTTAGAGGTCATAAAATTTAGGGAGAAGACATAATAGAGAAGATGCCAAAAGTTGCTAAATTGTTGTCATGACAACATTTGCAATAATTGCAAATGTTGCATGCAACATTGGTTACATTAGCTTCTCCTTGAAACTAAGAGTGGGGAATCAACCAAAAAGGCATAGAATGAAGGAAGAAGGCATCTAATGGAGAAAAGGACTCAAATCAAGTAGTGAGTCAATCATTGTAATAAGTGTGAAGTTGAATAGAGCTCTGCAATTTTAATTTTATGAGAATCCCAAGAATTTCTTTGTGACAGTCACATTTTATGGATTGAGAGCTTGAATCTAATGGTTGTTTTGTGTGCATAGGATATATAGATACACTTTTCATTCAGTGAGTTAGTTGATTAGAGATAGTATACAGTCGCATCTAAATTGTTTTGTAACTAGAGAGTTCACTGGTCCTGTCCTGACCAGATAGTCAAGTCATGGCTCCCCCATGAAATATAACCATGGGAAACACCTATGGGTAGATGGAAATATTAGGGAAGTCAGTGGTGTACATATGTGTAGATTTAGGAGTCTTAGAGAGTCGAGCTGCTATTTTAGATCCAAGCCCTAGGCGAGCATGCACTGTCTGATTAGTGGTTTGGAAGTGAAACAATGAGCATTCATGTGCAAGGAAAGAAGGAACTATATGGTCCAAGTACATTTATAGTTAGGGTTTAGTGTTACCTTAAAATTATAGGAGGGTTGAGTCCATACCAATCAGTGAAGTCAAGTTTTGAGCAAGTTTTTCTTAGTGTTGCAGACTATCCTAGAATTTAGGCCTATTAGCCCTATTGGTCCTAGTTTGTAGGAACCCCATGTATGTATGAATTAGGTGTTTAAGACTTACAAAATCCTTTGTAAAAGGATAAAAGGGTATTTTGATATGGTCTTATAATTTGAACTTCTTTGGAAATTTTTTTAAAGAACTGAGAAAAACACACTGACAAGGGCTACAAGGAAGTAAGCCAAATTAGGCCTCCTCGGGACAAGAACTTGGACTCGATTGAAAATGGGCATAAGATCCCTCAAGATGGATACAATTGTGATCAAATTCAATTTATACATGGTGATGGACACCCCTGCAAGGTATTCATGAGTGTTAGAGTGGAAAATTGGCACTTAGATACTTCTAAGTGTAAGTAGGAGAAGTGGAGAAGTGAAGTGACTATAGGGTGTTAGTCTTTCAAAGGTGAAGCACAAAGTGGAGAATCTTAGAGAAGAGTAGGATTAGGAATTAGTTAATGATCTAAGCCTAATAAGGACCTAGAGGAGATTAGGATCCTTGAAGAAGATAAAGAAGATCTTCTTAGGAGATTGTGCAAGCAAGCCATTTGGAACACTTACATCATTATCTTTCCACACAATGAATTACACAACCATTTTCTTTCATTATTTTTCTATAATTAGAGAAAGATCCATTTTAAAATTTTAAACTAAGTCATGCTACCAACTTCATATCTAGGTATATATTCCATGACGCATATGTCCTTAATCATACAATTAAACTATTATCACTTTAGTCCTATAAGAATAAAGCAAGTATGATCATAACCATGTATTTATTCATAGTGGAGATGTAAAAAAAATTAAAATAGGATATATTGTAGGTAGGATCAAAAGATAAAGTTATCTACTATCACCATTAATATGAAAAACCAAGAGTATCCTAATACATTTGAATTTTATAGGAATGCAAGCACCTTTTTAAGAGGATGAGACACAAGTCTCAAGAATTCATTAACACTCCATTAAAATTATATAAAGACATTCATTTGAGCATGTCACTAATCTCATAATGAAAGAACATAAGCAATTGATGTAAGATAACTCAATCATAGAAGAATGGGTGTATTCTCATAAAACAATATAACATAATTTCAAATAACATGGCTTTTACTTCTAGGATTCAAGTTTTTCTATCATAATTTTGAAATCAAAAGGAGACAATGCAAAATTACTTAATTTTGTGCATAGTGAGTTATGAGCTCTAGAGTTTCCAGTGTGGCAACCAAGGGCTCTGATACCAAATGTAACACCCTGCCAGGGAACCCGAGAGGACAAGCCAACTAAATACCAAGACATGTGATTTTTTTAGCAATAAGATAACATCACTTTCTAAAAATAAATAAAAAAATTCTTTGAATCCAATGTTACGAAATATCTAAGTTCTCAAAGGTTCCTTAATGAAACTACTCAAACAACATTATCTAACCTATTTACCTTTAAGAGATATGCATTGAATCATATGCCTTATTAGTTTATATACATTCTAAAGCAACAAGGTAAGAGTTCCCAACTCATTATTTCATTAGAACATAAATGCATCACTAATTGACTCATACTATTCAACCATTCACTATTCTTTATATCATTTCTCATTTAAGCATTTAGGTGAGAAATTAAAATTCATTAAGATATAAACAATATTCTATCTACTTTATTAATGCATATGCATCTTGAGGCACTTAGTAGACATAAACCAACATTTGAATGCTACAACTATAAAGTATTTCATTTATTCATCATTTTATAATAATTTCCATGAATCTTACATCAAGAGATGATACATTCATCCCTGGATACATCATTTCATACTAAGTCTAAGTTAATTTCCTTTATAAATGGAAAACATAAAGAAATGGAAGAATCATGAATAAGTAGCCTAAACAATTTTCCTTTCATATTGATAACATTAAATCTTTTCCATTTCCTTTCACCTATATCTACTCATTACCTTATACATTTATTTGAATTACATTGATATACATCATTTCATCATACACACTTATTTCCTTACAAGAGCTTACAATTGCAATAATGCATATACATAAGTACATCTTTACATATACAATATTAAGTCTTTAAAGCTGAAATTTTTGGAAGGAAAAGGTATAGTACCTTGATATAATAAAGATTAAACACCCAAACATGTGGATCTAAAATGGTCCACTCCCCCATGCTAGGAGATAAAAACCAAGGTCCATGCAATAAGGTAATAACAAGGATACTTATTAATTGACATTAACCTTTCCCAAAATATGACATAACTCCCTTCACAAGAAGATTCCAATGACCACTAGAGGCATGATCAACATTGGTAGGGACTCTAAGCTACAAGCTAGGTGATCCATCACCCCTTGGTTTTCCCTAGTACTATCCTTCCCAGCCCCCCAAGTAGGCACATGCAGTTGTGAATACCTTTCATTGAGACATGGTTGTTCACTTATGCCACCACAAATGCACATTCTCCACCACATCCCTAGTTTTTTCTAGTGTGTACTCCCCCAAACAATCAATCTTATTAATTTTATCACTTGATTAAGATAACTCAACAATGGGTTACCCTGGTAGCTAGTTAGGGCTCTGGTCCCGACCCCTCACTGTGAGCCACTCACCTAGTGTACTTAGGTTCCTTAACCCATATAAAAGAAGTATAAGAACATAATAGATCCATTATTAAGTATAAAATAATTTATATCAATGCCATAACAACATTTGATTGAGTTTAGGAAAACATAGGTTGTCTCAAATCCACTGGAGAACCTTAAACCCTAATCTAAAATTCAAAATGTTCTAAAACACATAAAAAGCCATAAAAGTGAAATTATAAAAATATTCAGAGTACACATAGATAAAATAAACCAAATAATAAAAATCCTAATAACATTTGGTAACCATACAAACCCTTAAAACTTGGTAATCTTCTTAAATTGATCTATTTCAAACAAGGATTAAAAGTAAAGAATAGTCATCATACAACAGTCATTCATATCTTCCATAAAAAAAATAATCAAGACAATTTCTTCTGTGTATATTTAGAAAACATAATGATAGACTCTTAGTCCCATTTTTATTAAGATCCAACGATGGACAAGAAAGTTATAACTAGCTTCTAAAATTGAAAACCCTAGTTGGGGTTCACACCCGCCTTCACCAAAATGGTTGTAACTTCCTCAAAACATAAGAAAAATGCACCAAAATAGTGGAAAATGGTAGATGAGACACATACCTATCTTTGATATTAATTTTATAAATTTTTAAATCCTTACCATTTCGTACCATTCATTTAACGTTAACTGAAAATTAGAACTTGGGAAGTACAAAAAAAATCCCCAAAAAATACACATAATAGGGAATTAATTGAGCCTTAAAAATGAAATCTAAGAGATACCCATTTCATATATTTTAAGTTTATTTTAGAAACATCAACCAAGAAAGAATCTAGACTCAAATAGATTTATTAAAATAATAGATTTCCAAAAATGGGTGTGTAGAAAAGCTAGGAAAACACATGGTAATTTTTATGAAAATGAATTCAAACTTTTAGAAAAACTATCAAGAATAAAAAATAAATATACCACACATGATTGTAAAATAGAAAAAATTAATATTCAATAAAATAAACAATATAACTTAGGGATTCAAACCCTACCTTGGATCTTGTGAAGATTCCACCGAAGGAGGAAGGAGAGAAGGAGAGGACAACAATCCAAACTTGAGATGTAGCATTCAAAATCTCTCCACTTTCAAAAATATCCAAGAAATAAAATTTAAAATCATTAGAAATAAATCCCTCTCACCTTTTGAAAATATCAACCAATGTTCCTCTCCCAAAACAAAGAAAACCATCAAATATATAAGAAAAATTCTTACAAATCTCCTAAATTCTCCTCAACAATATTCTCAAATTTCTCCCATGAAAACTCCAGAAAGCCTGCTTTTCTAAAAATATAAAAGGAACTCTCTCAAATATATTTCCAAGAGTTGTGTTGGTTGGGAGCCAACTCCCAACCAATTTTCAACTAATGGGATAATAAAAACAACTCTAATATAAATAACTTAACTAAGGAAATTTCCCCCACTTAAAATATTATAATAAATATGCTTATTAACACACATAAATATATGCTAATAAATTACATATAAATTCAATATCCATTCAATACCTCATAAAGATGAATATTATGAATCAACACAATATAATAATAATCAGGATATTAACAAGATCCAAAATGACCAAAATACAAATAATACTCAAGAGAGAAAATAAGAAAAGTCAAAAGGAAAAATTTCCATAAGATGAAAATCATCCCAAAATGCATTAATGATCTAAGGGTGACCAACCAAGGAAAATAGATACACCCTTCATCATAAAATCAACCAAAATATAATGATACCATAATTACATCTTTAAATCCTTTCAAAAGTATATATTACCGATCCACATTATTAATAATTTAATAATTAATGGTACTATACTTTACCTTAATCCATATATATATATATATGTATATAGATACATATATATACATATACACACACACACACACATATATATATATATATATATGTATACGTATATACATATGTACATATGTATATACATACGTATATATATATATATACATATATATATATATATATGTATATTTATACATGTATATATATACATATATATATATATATGTATGTATGTATGTATGTATATATACATACATACATACATACATACATACATACATACATACATACATTTATATATACACACACACACACCACTTACAATATCCACCATCACATGTATATATATACATGATGATGGATATTGTAAGTGGTGTGTGTGTGTGTGTGTGTGTGTGTGTGTGTGTATGTATATATATACACACACCACTTACAATATCCACCATCATGTATATATATAGACACACACACACACACACACACAAACACACACACACCACTTACAATATCCACATATATGGGTGCACACATATATGCATACATATATAGGTTATATATGATTATATTCACATGATGGTGGATATTGTAAGTGGTGTGTGTGTGTGTGTGTATATATCAAAACACTTCAATCTATACAACATTAATATTACTACACATAGATACTTGTTATAGATTATGTCTCTTAAACATAATAATATCTCACCTAACATCTAAATGAGGCCATAACAATCAATTATGAAATACATCAAGATAACTTCAAGATCAAATAAGGTCAACTGCAATCAACAAGGCAATTCAAGCCAGACTCTAGACCAAGCACAAATCCTTGAAATATAATATAACAAAGATTAACTGGGAGTAATCTCAAGAAAGATAATTAAATGAAATAAATAATCATATCACAACTAGAGAAGGAAATAAATTGAGCAAAATCACAAGAATTCCCAACCCTGAAAAATGTAGCACTTAAATAGGAAACCTATGGATATAAGGGAAGGCATTTGCGAGGACCTTGGTACTATCTCCAAAACAACACCAACCATAAAGGATTTGAGGGCATACTCAAACCTATGAAGCCAGGTGAAGTTGATTCTTGGTACCTATAACCCTACATCACCGACTGAATATGCATGTGCATATATATACAATACAAACATATGATTGGGATCAAGACATCGTGTGGACCTCACTAGGTGAGTAACTAGGACTTCGTCCCTAGTCATGAAATCACATCATATATACACACACATAAAGCATCAAGTATATAAAATAGTAAATCCATTATAAGAAAGGGTTATATCATAATCCATTAGGTTTAGTCACATAATCAAATTGAATAACCAAACAGATAATCAACTCATGAGTACCAATGTAGAATATACCCATAACCACAACAAATATATCTAAGAAAATATAAACATAATTTGTGAGTTTTTATCATATCATCAACGAATATCGAGGAAACATAACTATATATTCCATCAACAATATCATACAAATGACTTGGGTTACTTCATAATAAAATACAAAAATCAACAGAAATGTGGAACATAATTAACAATATATGAGTGTATGCCTATCCATCATAACTTATCAATGATTAGTGTTAGATTGGTAATTAATGTAAGGAAACTTAGGTGCGGAAACAGCTTCCTACGCTAATCTCTATAGGAAAGTATTGTGAAAATTCTTTTCAATCCTTACAATTACAGATTCATTAACTACTTTAACAAAGATATTGCAACCA